>CM055265.1:128227475-128301573 GCA_029237695.1 Conchocele bisecta
AAGATACAAAATCACAGGGCGGGTCTCGTATATAAAATCAGTCTACAGTGAAATACTTGACGCTAGCGTATTGTACGTGTTGGTGTCACAATAGCAACATTTTTCAAAACTGAGTAAAAATAATACGGAAATGATGTAGAAAGTTATCAACACCATTAACCCTTTCAACCCTAAGTAACTGGAATTGACTGTGATATGCTAATTTTCCAACAAATCCAATCGTCACAAAATGATTTTCAGATTAGTACATTTATAAAAAGGTGTTTGTTCTAAAAAATATGAAAATTACTTGCAAAAAGTGCAGATCCTTATGAGACGGCTCGTTACGAGCACATGCTGATGAAAATCACAGGTATACAGCAGGGCAAAGGGAATTACAGGTACTCGACATATGGCCTCTATTTCTATTATCAATGCAATCCACACACAACATAAGCCCTGCATATATTTCCCAGGTGTTTATGGTGTATTTGGGTTGAATAACCTGATACACACAGGCCTTAACTTAACGATGATGATCACGGGTATGAAGCAGGGCAAAGGGGATTACAATTACTAGCCATATGTTCTCCATTTATCAATGCAATCCTCACACAACGTAAGCCCTGCATGTATTTTCCAGGTGTCTATGGTGCAGTTGGGTTGAATAACCTGATATACCACAGGCCACTTAACTGGTTGAAAATCACGGTTATGAAGCAGGGCAAAGGGGATTACAATTACTAGCCATATGTTCTCCATTACTCGATGCAATTCACACACAACATAAGCCCTGCATGTAAATTTTACAGTGTCTATGGTGCAGTTGGGTTGAATAACCTGATATACCACAGGCCACTTAACTAGTTGAAAATCACGGGTATGAAGCAGGGCAAAGGGGATTACAAGTACTAGCCATATGGTCGCCATTACTCGATGCAATTCACACACAACATAAGCCCTGCATGTAAATTTTACAGGTGTCTATGGTGCAGTTGGGTTGAATAACCTGATATACCACAGGTCACTTGACTAATTGATAATCACGGTACGGTACTAAGGCTTTGCAGTAACCACGTACACTCGCTCGAAGCTCTGTGAGTATAAAAGAACAACATAAAAGTAAATGTTTGTAAATGTTATTTTTTAATAAATTACTAACTTGGATATCAAATCTAAGTTGTATGTACATGTCATTGTTTTATACAATGACCACCTGAATTCAATATAATCTTTTTAGCTCAACTGAGCGAAGCTCATGTGAGCTATTGTTACCGCAATGTGTCCGTTGTCCGTCCGTCGTCCGTGAACATTTCCAAACGTCTTCTCCTCGGTAACCATTGGGCCTATAGTCACCAAACTTCATGGTCATGGTCCTTAGGTAGGGGGATTACAAAATTGTTAAAATGACATCATTATGTAATCCAAGATGGCCGCCGTCTAAAAATAGCACAAATTCTTCAAAAATCTTTTTCTCAAGAACCGCTTACTGGATTTCGACAAAACTTGGTAGGAATGATTGATGTACAAAGCTCTTTCAAAGTTGTTAAAATGGTGACCCCGGGGTCAAAAATGGGCGTTGTCCGTGGGGTCAAATTGGGGTCAAATTTTATTTTTGACCGAATATGGTCATGTCATATATCAAATCGAAGGTATCAACGAGGCGATCACTCTGGTGCATTATTTGTCGAAATTGGATGGTCATGTCATCCAAGATGGCCACCAAAAGGTCAAAGGTTGTTCTTTTATTAGAGATTTCAAAATTCTTCTTCACATGAACCGCTTGGCCCATGGTAGCCAAACATAAAAGTTATGGTCCATGGGTGAAGCCTTTTCAGATTTGTTAAAATGGAGGTCATCGCTAATCCAAGATGGCCGCCGTCTAAAAATAGCATACATTCTTAAAAAATATTTTTCTCATGAACCGCCAGCCGGATTTCAACAAAACTTGGTAAGAATGATCGATGTACAATGCTCTTTCAAAGTTGTTAAAATGGTGACCCCGGGGTCAAAAATGAGCATAGCCCGTGTTATTTTTGACCGAATATGGTCATATCTATATCAAATCGAAGGTATCAAAGAGCCGTTATCGCTCTGGTACATTATTTGTCGAAATTGGATGGTCATGTCATCCAAGATGGCCGCCGAAAGGTCAAAAGGTTGTTCTTTTATTAGAGATTTCCAAATTCTTTTTCACACGAACCGCTTGGCCCATGGTGGCCAAACTTCACCGTTATGGTCCATGGGTGAAGCCTTTTCAGATTTGTTAAAACGGAGGTCGTCGCTAATCCAAGATGGCTGCCATCTAAAAATAGCACAGATTCTTAAAAAATCTTCTTTTCATGAAACGCCAGCCGGATTTCGACGAAACTTGGTAGGAATGATCGATGTACAATGATCTTTCAAAGTTGTTAAAATGGTGACCCCGGGGTCAAAAATGGGCGTGGCCCGTGGGGTCAAATTGGGGTAAAATTTAAAATCGAAGGTATCAAATAGGCGATCACTCTGGTACATTTATTGTCGAAATTGGATGGTCATGTCATGCAAGATGGCCACCGAAAGGCCAAAAGGTCGTTCTTTTATTATAGATTTCAAAATTCTTCTTCACACGAACCGCTTGGCCCATGGTGGCCAAACTTCCCAGTTATGGTCCATGGGTGAAGCCTTTTCAGATTTGTTAAGACGGAGTATTCAAGATTTTGAACGTCTTTTTCTCAGGAACCACATGGCCGATGCTGGCCAAACTTCATAGTAAGTTAAGATCCTTGGATGAAGCATTTTCAGATTTGGTAAAATGAGAGTCATCGCTTAATCCAAGATGACCGCCATCTAAAAAGAGCACAATTTTTTTAAAACACATGAACTCAATAGCAGCCTGAGGCTGGACTCGCGCCATGAATAAAAGAGGCAGCTTCCAGCTGGACCTCTGATAGCAGCCCGAGGCTGGACTTGCGCCGCGAATAAACGAGGCAGCTGCCAGCTGAACCTCTGAAAGGGACCATGGAGAGGTGTGCCTTGACACACTGAGATAATTCTGCATAGCCCTGACTGGGCAAGTCAAAGCACAGGGATTAGTTGGAACAAACATAGTACAGTGCGACCCTGGTAGTACACGCTTCACTATAACACTGTTTCGGTTAGTACACGGTTGTGCCTTGGCTCTCGATTTTTTAACCTATTTGTATATAAAAATCGTGTTAAATTTGTAACAGACTATCGTCAGAAATCGTTTATATTTGCGATCATATTGCTGCCTAAAGTGGTATTATATTGTTACATTAACTATTGATGGCGGTATGTATTATCTCTGTGTGTTTGAAGATAAGAAATAAAGGTAGTACAAATGTACTTGCATGCACAGGTGGAAGACTCGGACCTATGACACCAAAATAATGCCTATTAAAAAATCCCATTACCCCACCCACTTGGTCTCGTACATTACCATCTTCTATTTATAGAAGGTGGGTATGAATATGGCAATCATAGAAAGAGCCCTCTATTTTCCAATTCGCACAAACACAATAAACATCGATTACATGTATGAAATAATGTCTCTGGCAATCGATAAATGTATTAGGTGTGTGAATATATTCACTTCAAATCGCTTTTTCAAGTATTTATTGAGTTATTCGCGTTTTGATTACCCCATCCAAAGCGAAAGTTACATGTACGAAAGAATCTCACACAGAATCAGAGGCCGTCCGGCGTGGATTATCGGTCATATTTGACCAATAACTGATCGCCAGCTCAAACTAAAGTGGTGCACCATGACCATATACATTAGCAACTCCAACCATACAAAGTTCGTCCAATTGTGATCGTTCACCGATCTAAAAAACACCTTTTTTGTCTAATTTCGTTCATTATCTGGAACTGGGTCAATGCACCATCTTCCATAATACAACCGGAAGCGTCTATGTAAAGAACATCTCTCATTGGCTAAATCTAAACTGCATGACGTCATTCAACCTATTTCGGGATTGCGGAAGACATAATCTGATAGTACGCGAATCATGAATGAAAGTAGAAAAAAGGTGTTTTTTAGATCGGTGAACGATCACAATTGGAAGAACTTTGTATGGTTGGAGTTGCTAATGTATATGGTCATGGTGCACCACTTTAGAAGATCAGTGAATAGTTGCAATGTATCTGACTCGACCCACTGATCCTGTAAAAAACATACACCGGCCGTTGAACTCAGACATGAAAAATTCCCACGCAGACAAATCTGCCCTGGCCTCGTTTGTCAAACGAATATAGAAATGCGGCGAACAGACCCCAAAAGTACGGCCTGAGACTACACATGAAGTAGCAAAATTGAATAGCCCTAGCAACGATTGTAGTTCGCGTAAAGTAACCTTCTTTCGCTTGGTGAAGACAGACAATAATGACCTTACCTTGTCAATTTTCTCTGCGGACAGACGGGACACCATATTCACAGAATCTATCTCAATGCCATAAACAGTCATGCATGTTGCCGGTAAACATGTCTTCTCATGCTTTATTGGAACCTCAATATCCTTACACATGGATAAAAAATGGATAAAAAAGTTTGTAAGGTGTATCTTCAGGTGGGCCATCAAAGCAGAAATCATCAATAAGGTGTGACATACATTTTCCTACTGACGATTCTATAGTCGAGCTGAATGTTCAAATAGCTGGCAAGAAATGGACAACCCTATTGGTAGACATGCATCCAAGAAAAATTGGGACTGTTCAAGATGAGGATCGAGTTTCCATTTAAAGCCAAGCAACCGCCTGTCTGCCGGGAAAATTGGAATAATGTGGAAAGCATTCTCTATATCAGTCTTGGCTATCAGGGCCCCGCGACCAAAATGTTTCACCAAAGCGTCAACGGCGTCAACAGAATCATACGACACAGTTGGGGATCAATACTATCATTCACCGATTCACCATGCGGATGCGATATATCATGAATTAAGCGATATTTGCCCGGTTCAGATTTAGGCACTAGCTCTAAAGGCGAACAAATAATATCATTGACCGGTGCGGTATGGTATGGACCTAAGATACGACCTGCATCCAACTTTGTACGTAATTTTGCAGTAACAAATTCGGCATTGTCATTCGCAGATAGATGATTCCGTGATACCGATGAAACTAAATGACCATGGGATGGGATAGGGAAACCTTGTTCAAAGCCGTCGACCAAATATTTCGTCTCTGCCGCGTCATACCTTGACAAAAGCACTGCCAGTCTCGCCAGTACCGGCGTTGTAATTTTGTCCGCGGCCAGCTGGAAAGGGACCGCGTGAGCCAGAGGTGAATGTTGGAGGCGGCTTAAACGGAAAGCAATTCACCCGCGAATGACCTTTCCCACAATGACCACACACATGTGAGAACCGGCGCCCCTGCGGCTTGTTGAATACAAAGCAATGTGCTGGACCTTTGACACTTGATTTCGTAAGAGCCTGCGTTGTTGGCACAGACATTATGGAAGCCCTGACCCACAACTTTGTGTACATTTGACCCCACGGGAGGTTCTCTGACTGCCTATGAGCTCGAAAATTACGATCATAGAAATTGAAGGCACGCATCCCAAACGACCTATCCATATCGCGCACCAGATTCATTCAATGAAACAATGGAACGCTGTGATCGATTGATCAATGCTCAACAGCTTTGTGTTAGCTTTCGATCCACCACCCAGGAGCGCAGCTAGCACATTGGCTGTGTCCGGCTCAACAATGGGGCCCCTACCGGGCAACAGGTTGCACAGTTCCACAAATGAACCGTCCCAAATCTGCGTCCTTACGCGGTCCGACAAGTTGTAACTGGACATGGACGCCACATCACATACACCCCCCGGCCGGAGAGTGGAATTCAACCCACCAGTCGATGCGCCCAGCAATGCAGCCTCGATCTGGGCCGGACCAATCGTGGAAGCTGGCACTGCACCACTGGCAGATGACGGACCGGACCGGACCGGCAACTGGGGAAGAAGGTAAGCCCGAAGTCAAAGGCAACGGCCTATCGACCACATTTGGTGTCCCCATTTCCAGAACGTTACCAGTAGCCAAGGACATCGTACTGGGTGGAGCATGCTGTGGTGCCACAAGACCCCGTTCAGACATCCGCGTCAACAAACGAGCCATCCGGCTGGGGCGGCTCGTCCGTCGGACGCGACCACTTCGTACCATCCTCTTTGTCCTCAGACGGCGATGGCCGCTTTTGTGCCCTGCCATGTCTCGGTGGCATACCTATAAAATCAATCTGTAAACCAGAACACAACCTACAACGCCCTAACGACCACTGATGTACGTGATTGCCATGCAAATTTGAATTGTGGGCAAGATGAAACATATCAATGATAGTGGCTGCCATCTTCACTCACAACAGCATAAAAACAAGGCATCCGGATCAACCCAAATTCTAATCATAAAACCAACAATTCAAGACAACAGTGCTGCATGGCCTAATAATAAATGTATAACTGCACAACAGTGCCGCCAGCTACAACGCATGCCATAATAGTATAACTGCCAGCTACAACGCATGACACAATAATATAATGCCATCTACCACGCATAATAATATAACTGCACAACCGTGCTTCCAGCTACAACGCATGACATAAAAACATAACTGCCAGCTACAACGCATGGCACAATAATATAACTGCCATCTACCACACATAATAATATAACTGCACAACCGTGCTGCCAGCTACAACGCATGGCATAGAAACGTAACTGCCAGCTACAACGCCGGACACAATAATATAACCGCCATCTACCACACATAATAATATAACTGCCAGCTACAATGCATGGCATAGCAATATAACTGCACAACAGTGCTGCCAGCTACAACGCATGGCATAATAATATAACTGCCAGCTACAACACATGGCATAATAATATAATTGCACATCAGTGCTGCCAGCTACAACGCATGACTGAACACTATAACTGCACAACAGTGCTGCCAGCTACAACGCATGGCATAGTAATATAACTGCCAGCAACAACGCATGGCATAATAAATTCACTGCATGACAGTGCTGCCAGCTACAATGCATGGCATAGTAATATAACTGCCAGCTAAAACGCATGGCATAATAAATTCACTGCATGACAGTGCTGCACGCTACCCCGTATGCCATACCAACCAACTCTGGGACTACACCGGTCGTCGACATGACTATGTGACAAAAGAAAGAAATGAAAAGTCATGCAGAGCATGATGTTATTAGCCGATCAAATCAGGGTAAAGTGCATCGAACATATGTAGGTGTCTCTGGTAACATTGTCAATGGTAAACTATTTTCGACCACAGTTCTGTACCCAGCGTTGACATTTTTCTCGATTTTATGCAGGTTTTGGAAACCCGTTCCCAAATCCATCCAATAGCAGCAATGCCATAGCAGCAATGTTTTGTTGTCACCATTATGTTGCGAAATATTCCAGCGTAACACCTGTACTGTATGCTCTATTTATCTACAAATTATACTCCGCAATACACAAAGTTGTAGTCACTGTGTGTTTGTCCGAATTCTGTGGCAGCACGCGAGTGGGCGGAGCTACCAGGACTATATATATCTAGCGGTTACAGTGTCATCTAAAAATAGACGCAAGCTCCTGCGTATTCAGGCACATGCCCAGATTGGCCTATTGTGCCCCATCCGTGATTTTTTGCGCGATGTCGGGCGCAAGACAATCAATAATTTGCGGCATTGACAATAATTAAGGGGGATTGCCGCAATCCCTACGTGATACGTAAACAAATCAAAGTTGGCTATGAAGGGCAATTCTTCGTTTTGATTGGTGGAAAATTTTGTGAATATTAACTAGCGTCAAATGACGCGCATACGCGATCCAATGGGATAAACCCGAGATGCTGGGATAAACCCGAAAATGCTGGGGTTGCTAGTAAGGAGATTTTGAGCAGAGGTCGATTATAAATTAGCCGAATAAACACATTTTACGCGATTATACGTGGCTGAAACTTGTTCTGTTTAATAAATAAAAGCTTTAAATTAGCCCAATAATCGGCGTATGTTGGCGTATATGGCCATTAGAGCCAACTATGGACTTCAACAACAATAACTTCCGGGTTAAATCTCTTCCGGTGTTCAGCTCATTACGTATTCAAAATTGTGTTATTTGGCTATAAGTAAAGTTTTAAACGGAGATAATTGCCAAAAATTCAAACTTTATCGGTTGATGCAATGTGGAAGTGATACAGAAAAATTCGCGTTCGTAGATTACCGAATAGCGGAGAAAAGGGTTGCTACATAAATTTTTAAGAATTCGATGGATAACCAATATATTAGCCGATCTATAAATAGATCGGCTAATAATAATAGCCGCCGTAGGCAGTCCAGGTATGACAGTAGCACACAAGTTATGAACCTCGGCAATAAAATATGTGTGCAGCTAGCTGATCAGGAACTACCCTGATCAAAACTCATACTAATCAGGTAAAGAAAAAAAGGTGCAAATGTATCCCTACAACTTTAGTCTCATTTCTACCCCTTGTGCATAGGAAATAGGGCATAACAAGATCGATCAACGTAGCCTGATCCTGTGCCAGGCACCCACCGCACACCTCTGACGAATGTGTTCACCATCGTAACCATGCTCTAGTCTAAAGAGCTTCGACGAACGGTGATGTGATGAAGACGCAAAAGACTGTGCTCGCAGAGAATCACTGCATAGACGATACTATAACAAGTTGGCCGACTACCGTATGCAAATATGCGTCGCACAATGAGCCATACACTGTACATGTAGCAATGTAGAATACTGTCCCAATAAGAAACATCAGAACACAGTATGCAGTGACAATCTGCAAGCACAGTAATATTAAATATAATATCTAGTATTAAGCCGTGTCCAGACTAAACAGGAAAGAATAATATCTTGCGGGCATTAATTCTGATTCCGAATCCATCTCCTGCATCGCTGCACACTCCGAAAATACTTTGGGTAGCCCACGTCCCAAGAGAGATGCACACCACGAGCGTCAAAAATAGGGCGTTCTGGATTCCACAAGCCACGATGCCACCAATAGTACATGTGTGGATCCTAGCGACACTCAACCTCAATGAGACGGTCCATGTCCACGATAGTCGCCACCACACACTGATTGTAGGATGTGTAGGGTGTAGTCCTCTTAGGTAATATCTGGCCCACCATTACCGTCCGCACACCGCGACCATAATGCAAATACGACGCATATGACACAATGTCCTTCACCAGCTTCAAGGGATGACAACGTTGGTCACAAATCGTTGGAGCCCATGTCCAAAAACAACACGTCAGCTGTTCCAATCTGCTCCTCCAGCACTCTCAGGCGCGCCATCTGCGACAACTTCAGCCCTCCGGCACCAATACACCGGACACGAAACTCAGTCTCAAGTCCCAGATTCCGCCCGGTAGATGACATTCTGGTAAGCGAATCCAGTCTCGACACGAAACTGTGTCCGAAGATTACACACTGCATCTGGGCCGTAGCACGTTCTCCGCCAGCCATGACGTCACACAATCCAATTGTTTACACGTCCGTGGTGTGACAAATGCACGGAAAAGTCACAATACCCGTATTAGTCAGAAAACAAAAATCGGCCCAAAAGATGCATCAAATATTCAACAATACCGGTAATGTGGTAATAAATTGAACTCGTCAAAAAGTCTTACTTTCTCCAAAATACTGAATTTCTGATACAGACTCGTTAACTTGACTGATTTTAAAATTCCTTTGTAAGCAAGAGGCTGTCACGTGACCAGAATTTCCCGCCAATCTAAATATAGCTCGACTGTTGTTAGTGAGGGTCAGTACAAAGTATTTCCACTAGCGTCGTGCGACGGAACAAGGAGTGATAATACAAAAACTATTATCTTGCAATAATATTCATTCTATTATTATACATATTAATTGTGTTTCATACATCTCATTAGAAGTCAAATTGCATCATATACATTTTATTTAAGTGTTGTTGGCCATCTTGAATTTGGTGGCCATATTGAATTTGAAAAAAAGGTCCACCCTATTTTTTTCAAACCTCTGTAACATAAACTTGGCAAAAACAAGTGATGAATGTTTGCTTTGAACAAACATTTTACACGAAAGCTATATTTTGGTATACACTATAATACTAAACACTATATATTGAGTGGAGACTTAATATGCCTTGAGGAATTGCATGAACTAATTATACTGAATTATTATGCATATGTCACGAGGCAAGTAAAATGTGCTCTGGCCCGGGACTCGAACCCGGGACCTCTAGTATACCGTACCATCGCTCTAACCTGCTGAGCTAACCGGGCATGAATGCACACTTTCTGCTCATTGTGAGTTACATACATACTGTGACATATGGATATCACAGGGCAATAATAATGTGCACCGGCCCGGGACTCGAACCAGCGTCTTCAGGTTTACCACCATACCATCACTCTACTTGACTTAGCCGGTCACAAATACACACTTTCTGCCTATCATGAGTTACATACATACCGTGACATACTCTCACGCCATATTGGAATTTGTCCCC
The DNA here is from genome assembly GCA_029237695.1 of Conchocele bisecta. Lineage (NCBI taxonomy): Eukaryota > Metazoa > Mollusca > Bivalvia > Lucinida > Thyasiridae > Conchocele > Conchocele bisecta. Next base: position 128,237,977 of record CM055265.1, read on the forward strand.
TAATTCCTGATTTTATGGGACAGACCTCTACATCGTGTTTGATTTCCGAGTATATATCAGTCAAGGTACCTCGATTGGCGCCACATGTCGCAGGGCGAGAAAAATGTGCACCGGCCCGGGACTCGAATCTGGAACCTGGTTAACTGGTTTACATCGCTCTACCAACTGAACTAACCAGGCACATATACACACTTCCTCCCCATAGTGAGTTACATACCAACCGTGACACATTTAGATTTAGAGATACGGTCTTCATATGTTTACTCAAAGTCCAGGGGTCGGGGGAAAATACCTTCAGTTAATGGAAATTTGAGTTAACAAGAGTTATTATATAGGAAAACATGTACATGCACTTGGGACCAAGAATTTGACTTTGAGGTATTCGTAGTTTGACTTTAGAGAGTTTGAGGTAACGGGTGTACACTGTACCGGTATATTGTCCCGCCTGCTTTAGCAGAAGCGGGACATAGGCATAGCTTTTCCGGCGGCGGCGGCGGCGGCGGCGGCGGCGGTGGCGGCGGCGGCGTCAACATTTCACGTTAAGTTTTTGCATTTAGCTCAGTTTCCAGAAAACTATAACTCCTACGACCTCCATACTTGGTATACGTCAACACTGTGGTGTAACCATCTCACACAGAGGGAACCCATGTGACCTTCACCTACTTTTCATGGTTCATTGACCTACTTTTCACATGCATTCAACGTTAAGTTTTTGCGTTTAGCTCTGTTTCTAAAACTTAGCGCTCAGGTTAATTCATTGTAACTTCTGTTTCCCTCAATGGAATGCTTTAATATTCCATACATGCATTTGTAACAACATCTCGCATCATTCTACAGAAATCCCATTGTGCCTGCTAACCCCAAAGGTCAAGGTCATTGACTTAGAAATGTCCTTGTGTGTGGAAAAGTTAACGCTCGGTTTAATGTATTACAACTTCTGTTTCCCTTGATGGAATGCTTCGGTATACATCAACACCATCTCACACAGAGGGAGCCCATGTGACCTTGACCTAGTTTTCATGGTTGATTGACCTACTTTTCACATGCATTCAATTTAAGTTTTTGCGTTTAGCTCTGTTTCTAAAACTTAACGCTCCGGTTAATTCATTGTAACTTCTGTTTCCCTCAATGGAATGCTTTAATATTCCATACATGCATTTGTAACAACATCCCGCATCATTCTACAGAAAGCCCATGGTGCCCGCTAACCTCAAAGGTCAAGGTCGCTGACTTAGAAATTTCCATGTTTGGAAAAGTTAATGCCCAGTTTATGCTTTAATATTCAATACATGCATATGCTTTAATATTCAATACATGCATTTGTAACAACATCCCGCATCATTCTACAGAAAGCCCATCATTCTACAGAAAGCCCATGGTGCCCGCTAACCCCAAAGGTCAAGGTCACTGACTTAGAAATTTCCGTGTTTGGAAAAGTTAATGCTCAGTTTATGCTTTAATATTCCATACATGCATTTGTAACAACATCCCGCATCATTCTACAGAAAGCCCATCATTCTACAGAAAGCCCATGGTGCCCGCTAAACCCAAAGGTCAAGGTCACTGACTTAGAAATTTCCGTGTTTGGAAAAATTAACGCTCAGTTTATGCTTTAATATTCCATACATGCATTTGTAACAACATCCCGCATCATTCTACAGAAAGCCCATCGTGCCCGCTAACCCCAAAGGTCAAGGTCACTGACTTAGAAATTTACGTGTTTGGAAAAGTTAACGCTCAGTTTATGCTTTAATATTCCATACATGCATTTGTAACAACATCCCGCATCATTCTACAGAAAGCCCATGGTGCTCACTAACCTCAAGTTTATTACAAGCTCCATATATACTATCAAACTGCGCCAGGCGGGACATTTTGGTCCGCGGAGCTCTTGTTAATTTGAAATGTGGTGTGACTTTTTAACCAACTGGTACAGCCTCATTGTTGATTGGACACAAATCTCAATTCACTCAATCAATCTACAGACTGTGGTAACCCGAGCCTCCCCGACAGTATGGAAGTTGTTTCCACGCCAGGCGGAACCAAATACGACCAAGAGGCCATATACACCTGCATGACAGGCTATCAGCTGATTGGAGAGGCAGTCCGTACTTGCCAGAATGACGAAAACTGGAGCGATCCGGACCCAACATGCCAGATAAGAGGTAGGTAACCATAATAACCCTAATAAATTAGGACATAATGTATTCTAGGAAACGCTTATTGGCCGAGACTGAGCACTCGTATTTTTAGCTCACCTGAGCGAAGCTCATGTGAGCTATTGTTACCGCAATGTGTCCGTCGTCCGATGTCCGTCGTCCGTCGTCCGTCGTCGTCCGAGAACAATTTCAAACGTCTTCTCCTCGGTAACCATTAGGCCTATAGTCACCAAACTTCATGGTCATGGTCCTTATGTAGGGGGATTGCAAAATTATTAAAATGACGTCATTATGTAATACAAGATGGCCGCCATCTAAAAATAGCACAAATTCTTAAAAAATCTTCTCATGAACCGCTAGCCGGATTTCGACGAAACTTGGTAGGAATGATCGATGTTAATGCTCTTTCAAAGTTGTTAAAATGGGGTCAAATTGGGGTCAAATTTTATTTTTCACCGAATATGGTATATATCAAATCGAAGGTATCAATGAGGCGATCACTCTGGTGCATTTTTTGTTGAAATCGGATGGTTATGTCATCCAAGATGGCCACCGAAGGTCAAAAGGTTGTTCTTTTATTAGAGATTTCAAAATTCTTCTTCACATGAACCGCTTGGCCCATGGTAGCCAAACTTAAAAGTTATGGTCCATGGGTGAAGCCTTTTCAGATTTGTTAAAATGGAGGTCATCACTAATCCAAGATGGCCACCGTCTAAAAATAGCACAAATTGTTAAAAAATCTTCTCATGAACCGGATTTCGACGAAACTTGCTAGGAATGATCGATGTACAATGCTCTTTCAAATTTGTTAAAATGGTGACCCCGGGGTCAAAAATGGGCGTGGCCCGTGGGGTCAAATTGGGGTTAAATTTTATTTCTGACCGAATATGGTCATATTATATATTAAATCGAAGGTATCAAGGAGGCGATCACTCTGGTACATTTTATGTCGAAATCGGATTGTTATGTCATCCAAGATGGCCGCCGAAATGTTAAACGGTCGTTCTTTTTTTAGAGATTTCAAAATTCTTCTTCACATGAACTGTTTGGCCCATGGTAGCCAGACTTAAAAGTTATGGTCCATGAGTGAAGCCTTTTCAGATTTGTTAAAATGGAGGTCATCGCTAATCCAAGATGGCCGTCGTCTAAAAATAGCATAAATTCTTAAAAAATCTTCTCATGAACCGCTAGCCGGATTTTGACGAAACTTGGTAGGAATGATCGCTGTACAATGCTCTTTCAAAGTTGTTAAAATGGTGACCCCGGTGTCAAAAATGGGCGTGGCCCTGTGGGGTCAAATTGGGGTCAAACACATGAACTCACATTCTCCTCTGGTGTTCATGGAGTCAGGTGAACGAATTAGGGCTATCATGGCCCTCTCGTTTAGAACTGGTGGAATAGTGACAAACTGATTTAATTCTTATAAATAACATGTTGTGCCCACTGAGTGGGCATGTACCTTTAACCATTTCAACACTAGAGACCTCGTTCATAATATTTGCAAACAGTGTAGATCATGATGAGATGCAACGAGCCGTCTTATCAAGACCTGCACCATTTGTGGATATCAAAATGACCCTCTTTTCTGCATAATGGAGCAACCGCAAACTTAACATGAAATAGTTCATGTCAGTTACTAAATAGGGTTGAAAGGTTTTATTCTGACAAATTTTGTTGTCTGCTGTTTATTTTTTATTTTCTCATAAAAACATGCTTTTACAGCACTTATGATAAATAAAATGCTGCCAAACCATGTTTTATTAACATAAAAGACAACATATGAAACAGCAGCAGACGACAATTTTCGGTTTGCACATTTTAAGTGGACAACTGTCCCCTGGGCGCACCCTAGGCACAACGCTGGAGGTCCTATGCTTGCTTGATTTCAGATTGCCTCTCATTACTGAGCCCCTTGGACGGTGTGGTGACTGCGCCGGTGACAACGTACAATCAACAGGCCGTGTATACATGTAACGTCGGCTATGTGCGCATTGGTGTAGCCACAAGAATGTGCCAGACTTCAGGATCCTGGGACGGTGTCGCACCCACCTGTATTCTCGCTGGTAAGACGTAAAATTAAATGTTTTGTTTCAGGTTTCCGGGCCGTATTTATTTGTTCCTGCATAATTTGCAACACCAGATCAGTTAACCTGGGCCAATATGTATTAATTTAGTATATTCTGAGCATATAATTATACACCAAATGACAATTCGCGATTATACAGTATGATTGTTCTAGGCCGAGTCTCATCAGCCAATCCAGCTACTTGATGCTGAGCTTTAGAATTGAGTAAACGTTGAGAAAGTGTTGTACTCGTTAATCACTGGGAAAATTATTTGTTCTACATAATAATTATGTACAATTATACATGTGCAATCAAAGCTCAGAGATCGGAATACACATGGTCTGTACAATGGCTACTAACACCTGGAAACTATATCGACTATATCAGTTTTATCATTATCAGTTGAGACGAGCCATGTGATTTTGTACCCAAGAACATGTGCGATTTTTCATGAAATGTATTTACAGAAACTGTGATATTTTCTGGAAATGATGTGGAAAGATGACAACATTTTCATAGCAAATGCGGAATATTAATTTCGCATTTGCTATGAAATTTCGTCATTTACGGTAAATTTTGTAAATATTTTTCATGAAATATCACTTATGTTTTAGGTACAAAATCACATGGCATGTTTCAATTGGTATATTGTGTATTATGTTTGTTTTTGTTGCACACATTAATATGGCTATATAATCTAGCCAATAAGATAATACGAGACATGCCTTGTGATGTACGTTCGGACATATGCGTAATTTCATTAAATACGTTTACAATATTTTTCATAAATAAAGTTGACAAAATGTTCAAAATAATGTGCACCGGCCCGGGACTTGAACCCGCGTCATCTGGTTTACCATACCATCACTCTTATTGACTTACCCGGTCACAAATACACACTTTCTGCTTATCATGAGTTACATACATACTGGGACAAAGTCTCCCGCGAGAAAAATGTGCACCGGCTCGTGACTCGAATCTGGTCTCTGGTTTACTGGTTTACATCGCTCTACCGACTGAACTCACAGATACACACTTCCTCCCCATAGTGAGTTACATACCAATCGTGACACATTTCGACGATACTTGGTATGAATGATCGATAGTTAGCGCTGTTTCAGATTTGTTCATATGGTGGCCCGTAGGTCAAAAATGGGCGTCGCCCGAGGGGTCAAATAGGGGTCAAATTTTATTTTTAACCAAATATAGTCATGTAATATATCAAATCGAAGGTATTGACGAGACAATCACTCTGGAACATTTTTTGTCTAAATCATATGATTACGTCATCCAAGATGGCCACCAATAGTTTCAAATGGTCATCTTATTTTACTAAAGATTTCAAACGTCTTTTTCTTGTAAACTGCTTGGCCGATATTGGCCAAACTTAACTGTAATGGTCTGTGGTTGAAGCCTGTTCATTTTTGTTAAAATGGAGGTCATCACCAAATCCAAGATGCCGCCGTTGAGAAGTAGGTCAAATTCTTAAAAAATCTTCTTCTCACACGAACCGCCAGGCAGATTTCGACGATACTGGGTATGAATGATCGATAGTTAGCGCTGTTTCAGATTTGTTCATATGGTGGCCCCTGGGTCAAAAATGGGCATCGCCCGAGGGGTCAAATAGGGGTAAATTTTATTTTTAACCGAATATAGTCATATAATATATCAAATCGAAGGTATTGACGAGACGATCACTCTGGAGAATTTTTTGTCTAAATCAGATGATTATGTCATCCAAGATGGCCACTGATAGTTCAAAAGGTCATTCTTTTACTAAAGATTTCAAACGTCTTTTTCTTGTGAACTGCTTGGCCGATATTGGCCAAACTTAACTGTAATGGTCTGTGGGTGAAGCCTGTTCATTTTGTTAAAAATGGAGGTCATCACCAAATCCAAGATGGCCGCCGTTGAGAAGTAGGTCAAATTGTCAAAAAATCTTCTTCTCACAAACCTCCAGGCCGATATCGACGAAACTTGGTAAGAATGATTGATAGTTACCGCTGTTTCAGATTTGTTCATATGGTGGCCCCTGGGTGAAAAATGGGTGTGGCCCGAGGGTCAAATGGGGGTCAAATTTTATTTTTGACAGAATATGGCCATATAGTATATCGGATCGAATATATATAGTATATCGGATCGAATGTATCGACGAGACGATCACTCTACAGCATGTTTTGTCTAAAATCAGATGATTTTGTCATCCAAGATGGCCACCGAAAGGTAAAAAGTTGTTCTTTTACTAAAGATTTCAAACGTATTCTTCTTGTGAACTGCTTGGCCGATATTGCCAAACTTAACTGTAATGGTCTGTGGGTGAAGCCTGTCCATTTTTGTTAAAATGGAGGTCATCACCAAATCCAAGATGTCCGCCATTGAAAAGTAGGTCAAATTGTCCAAAAAATCTTCTTCTCACAAACCTCCAGGCTCATTTCGACGAAACTTGGTGTGAATGATTGATATTTAACGCTGTTTCAGATTTGTTCATATGGTGGCACCTGGGTCAAAAATGGGCGTGGCCCGAGGGTCAACTAGGGGTCAAATTATATTTTTGACCGAATATGGTCATATAATATATCCAATCCAAGGTATCGACGAGACGATCACTCTGGAGCATGTTTTGCCAAAATCAGATGATTACGTCATCCAAGATGGCCACCGACAGGTCAAAAGGTTGTTCTTTTACTAAAGATTTCAAAGGACTTCTTTTTGTGAACTGCTTGGCCGATATTGACCAAACTTAACTGAAATGGTTTGTTGGTGAAGCCTGTTCATTTTTGTCAAAATGGAGGTCATCACCAAATCCAAGATGTCCGCCGTTGAAAAGTAGGTCAAATTGTCAAAAAATCTTCTTCTCACAAAACGCCAGGCCGATTTCGACGAAACTTTGTATGAATGATCGATAGTTAACGCTGATTCAGATTTGTTCATATGGTGGCCTCTGGGTCAAAAATGGTCATGGCCCGAGGGGTCAAATAGGGGTCAAATTTTATTTTTGACCGAATATGGTCATTTTATATATCAAATCGAATTTATAGCAGTAAATCACATGCACATTCACAATATATGTTAGATCAGAAGGTACCAACAAATTCTGTGGAACATTTGAAGTTGTAAGTGAAGAGTCTTTGTGAAATCAAGATGACCACTATGGAGGATTTTAGGTGAGCGATACAGGCCCATTTGGGCCTCTTGTTCCTATTTTCTGGCCTTTTTGAAAAGCCGCACACATTTTTGCCCAATTTAACTATGAGCATGACAGTGAAATTGACAATATAGATAAATACTGTACATTGTAACATTACACAACTATTATTGCATAACACTAGTATTCAACTGCGTTAGATGGCTATGCCAATTTCCTGTGACATTTTCCAACAGTTCATCGTTCAAATTGTGCCCAAATTTGCATTTTCCATTAATTGTAAAGTAGTTTGTACTTGTACTTTGTAAATTGGAAGGTAATAAATATTTTGATGACCCGTGTACAAAATATTGAAAGGCATTAGCGTTCCTTGCCACCAGAGCTGCTTTTTATTCCCCTGGTATATAAAGTATGTCGAGCAGTATATATCTTTCGAATTTCCGTCTGTTCATTTGGAACATTTGCGTGAAAGATTTTACGTACTTTATGTCTCTGCAACTCCGTTATGGATTGACATGAAAATTGATATGCATGTTTATCATCCTCCCTATATTAATTGTGCACAATACCCAGCATGTTTATCATCCTCCCTATATTAATTGTGCACAATACCCATAGTCCCCACATTTTCAAGGTCAAATTATGTAGAGATTTGCTATAAAGATTTATGTAAAATTCCATTTAATGTTTTTAAATTAAGTACTTTATAACTCTTCACTAGATTAGCTTAAATATTCATTGCATTGATACAGTTTTCCAAATAACGCACCAAATCATGCCTTCGTAATTCAATGCTGACTTACGATTTCTCTCCACACTACATGTGTACTCCCGACTTTATATGACCTTGGCTATTGAATGGACATTAAACCCAATTTCATCATCCTCATTAATGAGCATGCTGGATGTGGTGTTGTATTAATACAGAAACAATAAGCAATTTTAATATTTATTGTTTGCCCTAGTTTCTCGACCAATGAAAGAATAGGATTATGTCTCAATTAATCACATGCGACTCTTTCTCCAATATCTATATCTCGCCATTTCCTGCATTCTCAGGTCCCAGTCTTGAGGACCCAAAGGGCATGGACGTTGCTAGGGCAGTCCGGGGGCATGCTCCCTCAATTTCTTTTTGAAATCGAAGAGGAGTGAAACGCCATTTCCTGCATCCTCAAGGTCCAGTCTTGAGCACAGGTGGAAGACTCGGACCTAGGACACCAAAAAAAAAATGCGTATTCAAAAAAATCCCATTTACCCCACCCACTTGGTCTCGTACAGTACCATATTCTATTTATAAAGGTGAGTATCAATATGGCTATTATAGAAAGAGCCCTCTCTTTTTTGGCTCGCACAAACACAATAAACATCGATTAAATGTATGAATATGTCTGGCAATCGATAAAGGTATTAGGTGTGTGAATATACTCACTTCAAATCGCTGTTTCAAGCATTTATTGAGTTATTCGCGTTTTGATTACCCCATCCACAACGAAAGTTGCGTGTACGAAAGAATCTCACACAGAATCGGAGGCCGTTTCAGGGCAAACAATAAATATTAAAATTGCTTATTGTTTCTGTATTAATACAACACCACATCCAGCATGCCCATTAATAAAATATATATATATATTTATATATATTTTCAAAACATAACAAAGACAAGGGTGGATTGGGTTGGCTAAGGTATGGCGGCCAACATATATGTACATTACTTTAATTAATATAGCACAAGTAGAGTGTCAAAATCTTGTTTTTATGCCACCGGGTTTCGAAGAAACGGGTGGCATATAGTGTTTGGACCGTCAGTCCGTCCGTCCGTCCGTCCGTCCGTCCGGGCACACATTAGGGTACTTATGTGGCTAGCCCCACAGGGTTATGGACTTGGTAAAGGATAGGGTTGGTTACAATTAGCCACCTAAAAAATCCTTTTATGTGGCTAAAAATTGTTTTCTGTGGCTAATATTTAACATGTGATAAGCCACATAAGTATAGTACTGTAAGAACGTCCGTCCGTCTGTCTGTCCATCCGTCTGTCACACTTTTCGGTTAACCACTTTGTCACAGTTTCTCAAATATGCTGCAGGTGGCATCCACGTTCGACAGACGCATTTCTTGTTGGATCTTGAAGCAATTAATAACTTAGTTATAGTCTTTGAGCAATACAACACAAATTATCAATAAATATATTAAAAGGTCAGGTTGGCCATAAAATGTGTTGGGAACAAATCTTAAAATAACATTTTATTCCTATTTTAGACTATATTTTCCTATGTATGCCCCCGCTACCGAAAGGTACGGGGGCATATAGTGTTACCGGCGTCCGTCCGTACGTCCGTCCCGTCCGTCCGTCCTGTACGTCCCGATATTACCATATTCTTTAGTAACTTCTACATGTCTTCACATATTATGTCAATATTTATACACGTGATACATATGAACATGCCTTACACACTCCACCCCCCCACCCAGTACTTCGACCTTGACCTTTGGCCTTGACCTTTTCCACTTTAAATGTTTGCTTGGCACTTTGGGACAAATCTACGTGCACGTTTCTCAATCCTACACTAACTTCTCAATACTTTTGCCAATCGCTTAAATATTTATACACATGATACATATGAACATGCCCTACACACTCCACCACCCAGTACTTCCACCTTGACCTTTGACCTTCACCTTTTCTACTTTAAATGTTTACTTAGCACTTTGGGACAAATCTACGTGCACGTTTCTCAATCCTACAATAACTTCTCATACTTTTGCAATCGCTTAAATATTGTATACACATGATCATATGAACATGCCCTACACACTCCACCACCCAGTACTTCGACCTTCACCTTTGACCTTCACCTTTTCTACTTTAAACGTTTCTCAATCCTACAATAACTTCTCAATACTTTTGCCAATCGCTTAAATATTTATACACATGATACATATGAACATGCCTTACACACTCCACCACCCATTACTTCGACCTTCACCTTTGACCTTCACCTTTTCCACTTTAATTGTTTACTTGCCACTTTGGGACAAATCTACGTGCGCGTTTCTCAATCCTACACTAACTTTCACACACGCATTGCTCCAATGGTCCTCTACCGCCCTGTGACAAATCCACATTCGTTCTGCCCCCGCTAAGCACAGGGTCAAGGTCACAGACTTGGTGCGGTTTGAAATCCAAACCTTAACATTCAGTTAAATGGCTTATAATTTGTGTTTCCTTGCTCGGATCTGCTTCACATTTCACACACGCATTGCTACACTGGTCCTCTACCGCCCTGTGACAAATCCACATTCGTCCCGCCCCCACTCAGCCCAGGGTCAAGGTGCGTACAAAACCTTAACGCTCGGGTAAATGGCTTGTAATCAAATATGCCTCGTTTTCTTTGGCTGCCAGCGGGGGCATTCGTGTGCCGATAGGCCACATTTCTAGTTTATTCCTATTTTTTCACCGTCTGAATTCCTATTTTCCTATTTCTTTGGACCCATCCCTCACTTGACGGCCTGTACTTTTAGTTAATTGAAATTTGAGTTAACAAGAGTTATTATATAGGAAAACGTGTACATGTACTTGGGACCAAGAATTGGACTTTGATGTATCGGTAGTTTGACTTTAGAGAGTTTGAGGTAACGGGTGTACACTGTGCCGGTATATTAATTTGAAATGCGGTGTGACTTTTTAACCAACTGGTACAGCCTCGTTGTTGATTGGACACAAATCTCAATTCACTCAATCAATCTACAGACTGTGGTAACCTGAGTTCCCCGACAGATGGAAGTGTTTCCATGCCAGGCGGAACCAAATACGACCAAGAGGCCATATACACCTGCATCACAGGTTATGAGCTGATTGGGGTGGCAGTCCGTACTTGCCAGAATGACGAAAACTGGAGTGATACGGACCCAATATGCCAGATAAGAGGTAGGTAACCATAATAACCCTAAATATTCGGACATAATTGATTCTAGGAAACGCATATAAATACAGTCAGGAACCGCATATTCGCCTCCTGGCACAATAAGCCACGAAACGAATCGGCACGCTCTTTAATCTGCATGATAGACTGGCAAATTCAGCTTCCGGCACCAGTACCTAGCGTCGCTGGCACCAGCGCTGTGACTCAGCTCAGTTATCTGTCATCGGGAACCAGTCAAAGGTGACACACTGACCATATTTACACATTTTCACGGCTGATGTCCACCTGCTGTCATAAACGGCTACAATTAACAACGTGTCAGTTGGTACCTTGTCACAAATAAACTGTACACGACTCCGTACTTTTGTCGGTATATATTTGTGTTTATTAAAGTCTCATCAATGTAAATATCACATGATATTACTACATAAAACAGTAAAACAGTACATTGTCATTCTTAATAAGAATTGTAAGAGACTAGTCACATACATGTGACAAAATATATATGAGCCACTCATCTACTTGTCATTTATACACTATTACCAGATTACTCGATTGACTATTACCTAAACTTGCAGGAAGATCATCATTATGCTGTAACTTGTATTGTCCTTCCTTTATCAGTTATCTGAAATACTCAATAACCCCACTCCATCCCTCTGACCCACCAATCCCCACATCATGCAACTGTATATAGAAAACATGCAATATCTTATTAAGCTAACATAGCACCGGTACTATCATACATGTATATATTACATAACCACATATCTAACATATTTGGCTCCTCATTATTGGGGGCTACCTGCTATTTGGTGGTTGTGCTTCATCAGACTCGCATGTGCCAGACCAGATTTCTCTGAGCAAGAGGTGAGACGTATGCAGTAGCTATTCTCTTGCACGACTATGGTGGAGTGAATGTGTAGAGCTAATAACTCGTGTGAAATGACTAGAGGGTGACAAGTTGAGTGAAATACTAGAAAGAGGTGAGTCGAGCATACGACTAGAAAGAGCTGAGTTGAGTTAACAACTAAGATGTGCATCAAGTGGACGACTAGAAAGATCTGAGTTGAGTTAACAACTCGAATGCGAGTCAAGCGTACCGACTGGCGAGTCGAGCGTACCGACTATAAAGAGGTGAGTCGTCGAAATTAGTCGAGCGTACCGACTGGCGAGTCGAGCGTACCGACTATGAGGAATGTGGTGCAGGGTAGTCGAGCGTAACCGACTGGCGAGTCGAGCGTACTCGGACTATAGAGAGGTGGGTCGTCCAGGGCAGTCGAGTGTACCGACTGGCGTAGCCGATAATGAGGTGAGACGAGCGTACAGAATGTCGTGTCGAGCGTACGTACTGGGACGAGTCGCTTCAGGCGAGTGAAGTGATGTATCAACAAGTCTGGCAAATGTTTCAACTGATGCCGCACATAAATGTTACATATGAATTAATTTATCGAAAAGGGGGCAAAATAGTCCAAAACGAATTGATATTTTTTAAACTAAAAATAGCAATGAGTGCCCTCAAGAGGAGAAATTAATCAGGTATGCGTGTACTCATAACAAACTTAATTAATAGTTTGTTGTACCCAACAAGAACATGTAGACAAATATGACATCTGTGTGTAACCTGCTGTTAAATAAAGTGCACGAACTATCACATCCAGAGTATTGTTTACCTTGTACGAAGTCAATGACACATCCGGGCCTGTGCAGCTTGTATAGCACTGCGTGCAACTCTGATGTACCTGGTATAGCATGATGAAGACCATCGACCGAGAGTTTGTATCATGTGATCTTCAATGTTAGCTTTTGCTGCACTGCTTGCAGCACCAATCCGAAATAAATGGCCACTATATTTATTCTCGTCATAACCGAGTCTGCATAAAACTTGCTTCACATAATAAAGAAACTTAGTCCTAGTGAACGGTTTGCCATCCACGTCTATGAATAGTGGCGAGATATCATAACAAAACGCAGTAGATGTAAGCTGCTCTCTGCGTAGGCACAAATAATGTTCCATCAAATATACTGGACAGCAATTAATGGAGTTATTTCTGTATATCGGTATATCAACGCCTACACTGAACAGATCAGTCTTGGAAGTAGGTAGCGTAAGACAAAACATAGAATGATCTGTCAAGAACGACACATCCTGACATTTCAAATATGAATAAACATCATCATTCCGAGCTTTAACAGTGAACTCACCGCAGCGAAGAAAGCGAATAGGCTAATGAACACATACATTGTAACGTCAAATCTAATGTTTGGGGTAACAAAAAACTCCCGCATGTAATAAGTCACACATCTGCTTCAGAATTGAAAAAGTTATAGGCAGTCTCAACCTCGTCTTCGAACCTTGACTACGTTTAACACCACGTAGAACACATTGTAGTCTATCCATGGAAGACATAGGATTGCTCATGCCTGCTTGCAGATAGTGAAAACGAATACCTGCCAGATATAGTTTAATAGTAGCCAGCTGCAGCTGCAGTGACTTGTAACAGAATGTCACAAAATAATGAGAACATCCTCCGTTAGAATGGTAACGTACCTGGACGCGTAATACAACCGGACATTGTTAGAAACTGCGTGAAACACTGCATGCCTGTCTGATAGGCTGATTTAGTATTTGGAGCAATAGATGCTGACCAAAGATTGTGACTTCCAGGTCTAATTCAGCTGCAGCTTGGAAACCGAAAGGCACCGCTCTGGAACAGTGTCTGCCTCTGGTGCAAGACGTCTGAACTGCAACATGTTAAAACGTGATAACGCGCAGCAATAACATTTGATTTACCGGCTATATGTCTTGCGATAATAACAAACTGACCTTTTGCCGCGCACCAGATCAACCTACGAACAAACTTTTGAATGAATGGAATCTTAGATCGACCCTTATTGATGATGTCCACAGTGGCTGAATTGTCACAATTCACCACAATTCTCTTCTTTGTCCATTTTTCACCCCCACAGCACGGCTGCCATGACTATCGGATAGAGTTCATACAGAGCCATAGATGCCACGACTTCCGATGAAATGAAAGCAGGAAATTCCCCTTGAAACCACTTCCCACAGTAATACCCTGCATATGCTCGAGGTGTAGCATCCGTGAAAAACTGCATATCATCAGCCATTGTAAGTTCATCATTCATGAACATTGAAATACCGTTCCATTCATGAAGAAATTTAGACCACATACTAATGTCTAATCTACAGTCTGTCGTGATTTTAACATAATGGTGCAATTTACTGACAGAAGAAGACAGCGATATCAAGTATGACACAAATGCACGACCTGGATAAATCACGCGGCATGCAAAATTGAGATGTCCTAGAAGGCTTAATAATTCCCTCTTTGTACATGATTTCCTCTTTGAGAATGTTTGTAACAAATTTGCGATTCTCTGTACTTTCTCTAGCGGCAACCGTGCCTCCATCTTCACACTGTCTAATATAATTCCTAAGTACTCAATAACCGTAACTGGCCCCATAGTTTTTTGTGGGTGATAACGGTATACAAGTTTCCCAAAATACCAACCGCAAAATATACATAGTATGATCGGCATCATCGGATGGAGAATTGATTGTGAGAAAATCGTCCAGCAAATGTAAACAATGACTGATTCCATAATTGTTTTGCAGGATCCAACAAACAACTTGAGACAAACAATAAAAAATTTTAGGACTAGATCGACTGCCAAACACTAATCTGGTGTAGAAGTAATATTTATTGTTCCACTTGATACCCTGAAAGGGCCACAACACCCTCTTGACAGGAACCTGTTTAAAGGCATCTTGAATGTCAGCTTTACAATATCTACTTCCCTTTCCCAATCGCTGAGTTATTCTAATCGCATGGTCAATGGTGACATATGTCAAAGAGTATTCGTCCCTATCAATAAGGTCATTTAAACTGGGATGTAATAAATTATCATGAGGTGCTGAGAAGTCCACAATTAACCTCTTTTTCCCAGAGTACTTCCCCTCAGCAATGCCAATTGGGCTGATATGATAATGTAGATATGGAATGCTATCAAAAGGGCGATCAATATCCTTTAACTAATTCTGACTGAATCAACTGTGAAGTAATGTCAGGCTGTTTAATTGCAGACAACAAGTTTTTACACTCATACGGTAATGCAGGTAAATGCTTAAAACCAGTCTCAAATCCCTCTGAAAATCCGTCAATTAAATTGTTAGTGAAGTTCTTATCTGGATGATGCTGCAACTCAAACCTCAATTTTATAACATTATAGGGCTGTTCCTAGGCACTATCTCAGGCTCGGTATTTTCTGTCCCTGGCCCCGCCAGTTTTTTGAATTCTGAAAATTCATTTTAGAGTGATCACTCTGTTTTTACATACTAAACACAAATGCACTGTCTGCATTGAGACGCATGGCAAACCACGCATAGTGTTAAAATTGTTACAATCTCGTTTCCATTGTGAATCACTCGTGTGCGACCCAAAAGATCTTTGGTGGAATTTGCACGGTTGGCAAAACTACCAGCAGTCATGGTAACTCTACATGGCCTTATTGTACGGTTCCATTGTACTACCAGAGAAAGCATGGGTTTGTGACGGACAGAACTGCGACATGTGCAGTGTGCTACCACACTCGTGCAACAATTAGCCTTGTAATTTGAAAATATGGAACAAAACAACCTATTATTCCTAACTGACCAGTCTTTTTTTATTTTTCACGCCATGGAAGCGGAGATGTGCCGCAGCCTGTGCCGAGAAAGATTTGTGGTACTCATAAAAGCCGCGACCCCCATACCTGGATGCCATGTCAATTATATCGTGCTCATACAGATCTAATTCTGGTCGCCTATTAGGATGCACCTGGCACATGATGTTTTTATAGACGGCAAATGCCTGAATGAATTGTGGCAAACTTAATTCTGTGTTTAAGCGAACGTCCGGTTTCTGGTTACCACCGGGTACCGAGTCCAACTGACAATTGTAATATGGTATCAACAATGAGGCCAAATTCACGTCATTACCTTCCTGAATGTTTCGTTTGACACTAGGATGAACTGTTTCTACGAAAGGCAATGCCTCAGCAGTGTACCCGTATGTGGACCGAGCATTTTCTAAGTTTATGGAACTGACATTGTTGTTGTTGTTAGTACTGTTCGTGAATAAGTTACCTTCCATGAATGACGCACCTGCTAACACTGGCTGGCCAGACACGGATGGTAACTCAGGTGCGACATGAGAATGAATGTGTGCGGATGTCGAATTAGTTTGCACATTTTGCTGTATATAAGTATATCCATGTTATCGGTAAGTTTCGCGACGGTCTGCTGTAAAGCAGACACACTGGCATGCAGATCTGCGATGTTGTTGTCGCCCGGAGATTCCCGAAGTCTAGTTTCGGTTTCACTGCGCTGTACTGTGTGCGATTGCGCATGCTCAGATAAAGCGACACCGCGACCATGGTTACTGCCTCTGTGCGATGTCTGCGCAACCGACTGCGCAATGACGTCATCTGTTGATATAACCGCAGCGCGCTGGTTAGAGGTTATGGCTGTTGATATAACCGCACTGCTTGTTGATCTTGAATTTGATGTCGCCGACCGATATAGGTGAACTAAACGACATTTTTTCTGTCGAAGGCCTGGGGATATTCCCAGTTGCCGTAGTTCAAAAGTTAACTTCTGCACGCTCCAGTTTTCGGGAAGTGACATGTCGTAAGGTGGATCTACCTCCGCCGAGATATTAGATTGCGGAATCTCAACCCGATCCAATGTCACGTCCGCAGATTTGCGCTTCAGACTGTTCGAACTGGCTCGCACATCCATTTTTGTGGCAAATTGTACACACTTGGTTCCAATTAAATGCGTGAAATGTTGCAACAAAGGAATATAATCCGTAGAAACGGAAACACTTTTGTCGTCTAGTAGATATCAAATCTGGATGTCTAAGCCTTTCACACGGCATAAATCGAATAATTCTCGATCATTAAATTATAACGATATCCATTCAGCATTCACAATAATAATAATTCCTAGATCACATGGTCTATATTAAAATGATAAATCTAATAATGAGTAATTATCCAAGTCAGAAGTATTCCAGCCAGTCGTATATATAATTATGTCAAGAATCCTCAGAAACATCCACGCCGACTACGCATTGTGCAAAACTGAATTCCCGGGACAGCGGATGTCACTCCCTGCTCCCGCGACCTTTGAACTATATAATTTAACCAATAATTCCATTGTCAAAATTAGCATATCTAAAATGATCATGCACTCTCGCTAGCTGGGACACTGACCTTCATGTAGATCAGGCCAGCCACCACAAAACCACAGCTGTCAAAACTGGGAGAACTGCATGACAGTCTCCAATATAGTGTATAAACTATAATTAAAAATTATCATCTAATATTTGGAACATGTAACTACATGCATTTGTAAAAATGCAATAAACCAGGGGAGTTGCCCTTGTCACTGCGCTTAACATTGACTGCTGCATTGACATCTGCGCAATCTGATCAGAGCCTACACTTGTCGCAATGTGTCAATGTCTTGTGAACAATTTAGATGACGATTGATCACGTGGGTCCCCTATCTGGTCTACACTCGCCGCATACACAATATTGATGTGTTCCACATACGGTATGCCATTTGGAACTGTAACATTGACTCTGGGACGAATCGTGATGTGACGATTGTAAATATTGACAGGGAAAACACTCTACATTGTTGTTTTTTTTTTCATTGTTTTTTTTATAAAGTTTTTCATGTAAATTAAAACAAACTGTTTATTAAACATCTCTGTTTCTTTTTTTATGCATATGTTTGCCAATTTCTAACAATAGAAAAGGGAACTTCACAGATTAGCCCGTATTCACCGCGCGCTACAAACACTAATTTTTAACTACAGTCGCAACACCGCGGTTCGTGAACATAAGGATTGTATCGTGTTGGCCTTGAATAATATAACATATACCAACATAATTATTCAACCAAAACATAATGGAACTTACCTTAGTAAGCATGTGAATCTGTTTGGATCATGTGTTAGATATGACATTATCCATTGTTTCTTTGATATACCAACGGATTTTCCACCCCAATCTGCACCTGAAAAATTATACCGAGAAGTCCTTGACACTTTTTTATTCCTATTGCTAAACACCGTTCCCAGACATCAATAACGCGCCTGTCCTTTCCTTGCCCAGTAATAAGATTGAGCTGATATGTGGCGCCAGCTCGAGAGAACATGTCCATCAGCAACACAAGCACATCTGAGTCCGGTGAGATAACGTCTATCTCGCGCTTTCCTCCTCCGTGTGTAGCAGCATCAATTATGTGAAGAGGGATCAACGTGTCGGCTCGTGTGAATGATGTGCGATATTGGGCTCGATGATATCTGCCTTATTGCAATGCGCAGTTGTGTCATACACCACAACAAGGTTCTTATCATTGTCTGCAAACTCGCTGAGCAGGGCTTTTCCCAAATACTCCGTCAGTTGGGCCTTTGTTTCTGTATGTGAAAGTAGAGTTTTTAGCGGAACCATTTTGATATTCGTGGCATCATTAATCTTAAACTTTACTGGGTCTTCAACACCAGCCCTCTTCTGTCGCGTGTGTGTCTTAAGTAATCCTTCTACATACTTGTCAAATATAACCCGGCCTTCTGTATATGGCTTCAGTATCATCGATATTCGCTGGAGAAAAGCTGCTGCGAAGTCACTACAGGTACACATGTTGGATGCCTTCTTAATACTTTGGACGACATCCATTGCATCAATGATGCACACCTTGTCATTACAAGGAGTTGCAGATGGGTCAGTATATGTTTCCACTATGTATTGGCTCATTGGTTCTCCTTCAACTGTTTCTTGGCCTGAGAAAACTGTCTATTCTGCAGTTGAAACCTTGTTCTCTGCATGAGGGATAACGTTCAATCACATGAATGAACAAACTCTTGTCGGTTGGTATCAGAAGCAGTCCATCAGATGAGAATAGTGATCTTGGGATAACGGAAAACTCCTAGTTCGCAATTGTATCGCCGAGTGAAGACACAATCCTATTGAAAATGTGAACGAAATCCCATTGAAATAATCCCAATGGGATTTCAGTGAAATCACAGTGAAAAATTTGGTTGAAATCCCAATGGGATTTCACTGAGATCCCAATGGGATTTCAGTGAAATCCCATTGGGATCTCAGTGAAATCTCACTGGAATTTCAGTAAAATCCCACTGTGATCCTGGTGAGATCTTGTTAAAATACCACTGAAAAATTTGGTTGAAATCCCACTGGGATCTCGCCAGATTTCAGTGAAATCCCACTGAGATCTCATTGGGATTTCTCAAAATTTCACTGGGATCTCGCCAGATTACAGTGAGATCCCACTTTATTTCAGTGAAATCCCACTGAGATCTCGCCAGATTTCCGTGAGATCTCATTGGGATTTCTCAAAATTTTACTGGGATCTCGCCAGATCCCACTTTATTTCAGTGAAATCAGTTTGATGACTGTAGGTGTTACAGTGGCTGAGAAAAAACTTTAATAGGTGAACCAAAACGATGAAGGACACACGGACGGACAGGTGCAAAACATAATGCCCCCTGACACGGGGGCATAATAAAAATAACTCGAACTAGAATTAACTCTTAATGTAAATTTATCCAAGTTATGGATACAAGTCTGTGGCTGGCTTCACTTTCATATTTCAGTTCATGTTTTTTATGCCACCAGGTTTCGAAGAAACGGGTGGGGCATATAGTGTTTGGACCGTCTGTCCGTCCGTCCGTCCGTCCGTCCGTCACACTTTTCGGTTAACCACTTTGTCACAGTTTCTCAAATATGCTGCAGGTGGCATCCGCGTTCGACAGTCGCATTTCTTGTTTAGCCTTTTTTTTCTCTGCATAATTCTTCAGTCCATTTGACAAGGTTTTTATGTTTGTGAATGTCCTTGATGCAACGTCTTGTGTAGTCAGGTTCGGAGACTGACAGTTTGAGCCGGGATAATCCATGCTCGTCTTTCACTGCTGAAAAATATATGAAATTGTGTGGCAGAGAGACTGAGTGAAAGGGCGACGTTAGTAGGGAAAGAAGGTGGGTTACAGGTATTAATGGCACCCCCGGCCCCTCATAATTAATGCCTGTGGCTGGAGAAATGGGCTTATGGGTTTTGTGTCTAGTGTAGATCCAGATCAGCCTGTGCATCCGCAGTCTGATCAGGATCTGCACTGCTCACAAATCCCATATGCCCCATTTCTCCATTCACAGCTACAAATGAGGATATATAATTGCAAGTTATTTTTTGTTGTAACCTATGACAATGTTTCATTGCCTCCAAACTAAAACAGTTTGCTTTAAAAAATAAAATACATGTTGCAAAACAACATTTAATGATTTATGTCAATATTTTAGAAGAATAGTGAAGTAAACTTTAAATTCACTTAAAATACCCATTTGTGAACTTCGATGTGTATAAATTATGCATATTTAGTTAATATCCAACTGAAATATCACGAAATTCGGGTTCCGGTAACATCGATTGGAAAAAGTTGCAAAAGGACGAAACTACGTAGGTACGAAATCGCGGAAATTTTCCAAGATATTTACGGATTTTTTTTACGTTTTTTGACAATAGAGTTAGCCAAATCAGATTGAAATAAATAATTAATAATGTAATAAACATTATTAGTTCTCGATATCAAAGGATTCCATCAGAATATATTGATTTCGTACGTAAAGCTTGAAACAAAAGTTTCGCACTTTTCGTCGAAGCAGAAAGTTGCAATCATCGGCCTTTCGGATGGCAATTTAATGATAATTTCAACCGTTTAAACATAATATTTGTGACAAGAAAACATCAATAAACTACAGTTAAGATACTTACCTTAAATTTACAACATGTCTGGAACAATCAACGCTTTGTAGATCGAACTATTGATAGATTTTCTCAACCAGGTATAGCGCGAATAGGATTTTGATTTTCCAAAATGACTTGTGAGTGGACAGAATTTGCGCGGAGGGGTACATTTGAAAATTTAATGCGGAGCTCAATATTAGGTTCCGAAACACAATTTTGGTATCAAATAAAAGATAATTCTTTGTAATTATCATAAATATATGCATAATATGGATAATTTAATGATTTGATGGGCGACGAGGCCGTAACTTTTGGGATTATTTACGTCGCGTAGGCAAGTCCTATGTTAATTATGAAAATGTCTCCGTATACGTCATTCAATTTTCTGTCAATCAAAATCCATCTCATGAGATATAAACAGCCCGCAAATCATTTCTAAGCCGGTAGCTGGTACCAAATCACTCGCAGACATTGCAAATTTTTATCAGTGGGATCGAGTTGGTTAATCCCCAGTTAATTATCCAATTAAGTTAATACATGATAAACATATTTATGACACATAATACAGTGGCGTCGGAACGTGGGCGGCAGTGGCGGCGACCGCCGCCCTAATATTTGGACAGAAAAAAATCAAAAAAGTCTGTGAGTTTGGGATCGGGAAATGATCGTGATTTCATTGAAATCTCGCTGAGATTCTCAGTGAAATTTCACATGGAAGCTGAATCGGGAATTCACTGCGATTTCACTGAAATTCAGTGAGATCTCATTGAATTTCACTGAGATTTGGAAATAACACCGGGATATGATAATCTCAGTGAATTTCACTGTGAAATCTCAGTCACATTTTCACATGGGAAGGGTTGAACGGGACTGCTGGATGACCAGAAATCTTGCCAACAGTTGTCTATCTTCTCGCAGCTTTACTAGTTTGTCTCCGATCTTGCATTTGGTTTTCTTCTGGTACGAAGAAAATGTTTTTAGCTTTGCTTTCTTCACTGGGTCCCAAATAGATTACTCTGCTGAATCGGTTACCATTCACTCAGATACAAATGTTTTGAATAGTTCACCACCTTTCTCATCACGGAGAAGAATGTCGTCTTTGGCTTCTGCTGGGACTACCATGGATGATACCACATTCAACAGATCTGTAGATTCTGCAAATGGGTTGCCACCACAATGTTCTCTAATACTTGCCATGATCTTAGCAGCATTTTCATGGATGAGCAATGACATTGACGTAGAAAGCTGGTAGTGTTGTTTTTCCCCGGTGGGTTTGCTATCAATACCGTATACTTCCTGGAAGCTATTAACAATACGCGTAAGCTCAGGCGCGATGAGAAAGAACCGATTTAGCGCTTCTTCGTCTTGTGTAATTCCAGTTATTCCACCAATAACCTTCAGCTCTCTTATTTTCTGTTCCAGTGTTTGGTCAACAAACAAGTCGGTGAATGGAATGCCGGATTTCTTCACCACGAAATCGTTATATATTGTCGGCTATTCGCTCTAAGGTGCAAGTCACGAAAACCCAGGACATAGGACTCTTCGTCTGCTATATATTGGCAGCTTAGCTTCACGTTAATAACTCGTAGAATCCGCATTTTATGGCGATGCTCGTGCTATACATTATGTACTGATGTTTTACATACCTATTGATGCTGGAACATTCTCGTCAGGACTGGTAACAGCAAAAACGCACCAATTTGAGAATGAAAACACCTTTGGTTAGGAAAACAACAACAACATAGTTTATGTATGGTGGCACAAAAGTGCCATTGTCGTTATAATTGGTGATCTGTTATTAAATATGTAGAATTTTTACACTGTTATAGTTATACCGTTTAGCATATAAATTTGTAGTTATACTTTAGTGCATATAGGTCGTATATTTCACGAAGAGCGGATTGTGGCTGGGGTCAGTGATGAATGGGGGAGTTAGTGCGGGGTCTAGCGATCCCTGATCCACATACCTAAACAGTTATGAGTTAAAATGTGGGCTGTAACCGGGAGTAAATAAAAATCACGTTGATAACCCAAGCGTTTTTGTACAGACCGGTCATGCAAACATGAAAGAGAGCAAAGCACTGGAGCTCTAAACTGTTCTTTTGGTAACAAATATTTTCTAATTTTGCGGCCATTTTGTTTTTATTAGACTTAATTGGCTTGTTATTGCAATATATGGACCATATTCCAAGCAAACATCATTTTGCCAGCATTACAATGACAGAAAGTGTAAAAATTTGGTACTTTTATGTGTACCATTAGCATTTATTATGACAGGTATGTAGAAAATATGGGAAATTTCAAAATGGCCGCCATATATCCAAGATGGCGGCGGAAAAAATGGCACCAAATTTTGTTCAGCTCAAAATGACCTGAAAAACAAAGTTAGATAAAAAAAATTGTTTCTACTAAAATAATCCGACGGGAATAGTATATATCAACACAGCATTTCCTACTATATTTATACTATATTTATACCACTGGTTTATTGTGATCAACTATTTATAAGACAGGTCTCTTATAATTTTTACCCGACAGCTTGTCCTGCGTTATCTGCTCCGTCTAATGGCCTGGTTGACAGCAGCCAGGGTGTGTACCAAGACATGGCCACCTACTCGTGTAATATCGGATATAATCTCAATGGGGCCATGACTACGACATGTGGAGTTGGAGGTAGCTGGAGCCAGACCCCACCAACGTGCGATATTGTCGGTAGGTCTGCTATGTCCAATACAGTGGAACCCCTCTAAACCGGAAACTCAGAAAAATATGGATGTTTAACTTAGATGTGTTTCACCGTTATGTATCTCGGATTACAATGACTTTTAATGAATGATTGCAAACCACTAGAATGTGTCATGAAGCGCTAACATGTCTGATTTACAGTGGAACCTCTCCAAACCAGACACCCTGGGAACCTCCACTGTTGCTACCTTTATCAGTCAGCAGATATTCAGTCAATACAAAATATTTACATTGTTCTTAAATTCATTAAGGGTACGACCATTCAACGTATTGCGTTTATTGACTCTGCTGATTCGTTAAAAGTTTATTTGACCTCAATAATATTCATGACGTTCATTGTCATTGTTAAAGGTTACTACATGCCCACTCAATAGGCACAAAATGTTCTTTATAGGAGTTAAATAAGTGTATAATCGTGTCACTATTCCACCAGTTCTAAACATTACGAGTGCCCGCTATACAGATATAATCATTTAGTAATATTTATTTTACTGATAGTTACTCGCGGTGATATCAGGCTATTTTCATATGCAAATGAGTCGAGATATTTTTTAATTATTTATATTGATTAAATGCGTCACTTGACAAAATAATATTTTTGATATATTACAAAGTATGATCATTGTACATCACAAAATAAATACAGAGACTAAATAATAATGCCCGTTAACATTTTAAGGAAACACGTTATTGCCCCTGATATCAGTGTGGAAATTTATGTCTGATATAAAATGTATAATAATGCCAATCAATACGTGGGGTAATGGTGAATAAATATTTATTTTGCCAGAAGATGTCTCAGTTTGTGCCTATTGAGTGGACATATACCTTTAATAACGTCACGCTATTGTCCGGCAACGTCACTGCTCTATGAATTGCGACAAAATGACGTAAACAATAAGTTTCGTAATTTTAACGCCATATTTGGTTATTTGTATTTTTGCAATATAAATATATGTAATAAAACCATGGTTGGGATTACTGTAGTAAGAAAAACATTTGATCGGTTTAAAGTTTGCGAAGAATCCTTCGGACTTTAAACAATTTAAACAGTCAAAATGTTTTACATACTACAGTAAACGAAACTACCCATGGTTTTATTCCTGAAGTGAGTTACCTGGTAACTCACTGTGCATTGACCAAATACATGCTCATTGTTTATAAAAATTGTCATATCCTGCATTAAGTAGATATGCATTTCCGGGTCACAATTTCTTTCCATTGGTCGAATGGTGTCACATGATGCTACAACATGATGTCCATGTAATGACGCAAGAAAAGAAGTCCACGTTCTTTTAATGACTACCTGTTATATTTGTCTGTCCAGTAGCGTAACAAGTCGTCTCATCAAGATCTGCACCATTTGTGGATATCAAAATGACCCCCTTATCTGCATATTGGAACAACCTCAAACTTAACATGAAACAGTTCATGTCAGTTACTTAGGGGTGAAAGGGTTAACCCTTACAATACTAAATTAAATATGCACCCTATGCTCGATAAATGTAAATCCATCAATTGAAATTTCTAGACAATCCTAAATTTGCACTTACAAACAGTTGTCCCCTGGGCACATCCACAGGTGGAAGACTCGTACCTAGGACCCATTAAATGGCTCATTTGAAAAACGTTACCCCACCCACCCATTTCCTTACACTATAGTCACTGTTCTCATTGATTCGTGCCCCTAAGCACATACATTCGTATTGTGTGTTATATTCTGATTAATTCCTGAAAATGTATACATCAACATAAAGTTCAAACACTTGACTATGAGTGCACATACGGAATTCGCCAAAATTGTTGTTTATGCAAGTCTTAGAGTCCCTAGAAATAACCCACCCTTGTCACCTAATTGATCTTGAAACTTCTCATCAGGTTCATGCCCTACAACATTTTGCACATTTGAGTGACATTCCTTGATGACTCGTACAATAAAGAAGTGTTGCTGCCTAGATGCATAAAAATCACAAAATATGTATGTAACTGTAGCTTAGAAAACCATGGGAAACAACTTCAAATACCTTTTTAAAATAATTTTCAATTAACACTATTCTTAGAATATGCTCACTTGTTTTCTAGGGGCATGAATCAATGAGAAGGCACGAATCCATGAGAATTGGGGCTACAGTATATAGCCTTTCAATGTAGACAAGAGCTTGGGAAAATGCCCTAGACAGGCGTTGTTTCGGGCTCGATCAAACACCACACGTTTCAAAGGCCCCCAAATATATTCACGTTAAACATCGGTGTTTAGTATATTGTTAGTTACACACGTTTTAGCTACCAACGTTACAGAGAAAATTCTCTTTCCGAAAGAATCTCACACACACAGCTTCATCCATCGCCACCTGATTGGCTGTAGTATTTGTAATGATCCAGTTTAGGTTTTCCCGTGACGTCAGTGATCATTCTGCGAATATAACAAAGGAAATCCGAAAGTAAAGTTCACGGAAGGTTATGTCGAAATGTTGGGACGCAAATCAAAATAAACGCACTTTTAGATCATTCAAGGTTAGTGATCGAATGACATTTATTAGTCACAAATTGTAACATCGGATTTACTGATGTTTATTTCAGTGATTCACGTCAATATGTTGAGACTGTAATGGGATTTCAGCCAGATTTTACACGTAATTTATGCTTCCACAGCCCACAAAAATGTGTGACATTCTTTCGTACACACAATTATCGTCTTGGCTAACGAAATGCTAAAAGCAGATGATTGAAGTGAATATATTTGAAGACCTAAAGACATTTATCGATTACCAGAAACATAAGTCAGCAGCAAAATCGAAATGTGTGGTGTTTGAGCGAGTCTGAAACTACAAGCTCTTTCTACCTTGAAAACGCTATATTGTGTCTAGTGTACGGAAATTGGTGGGTGGGGTAACGGTTTACATTTATCAGGCCCTAGGTCCAAGTCTTCCACCTGTGGGCGCACCCTAGGCACAACACTGGAGGTCCTGTGCTTGCTTGATTTCAGATTGCCTCTCATTACCGAACCCCGTGGACGGTGTGGTGACTGTGCCGGTGACAACTTACAATCAACAGGCCGTGTATACATGTGACATCGGCTACGTACGCAATGGTGTCGTCACAAGGATATGCCTGGCTTCGGGAACCTGGGACGGTGTCGCACCCATCTGTATTCTCGCCGGTAAGACGTAAAATTAATTTTTTTGTTTCAGGTTTCCCGACCGTATTTATGTTTTGCCTGCATAGTCTGCAACAACAGATCAGTTAACCTCTGCCAATATATATATCTTAATTTAGAATGTTCTGAGCATATAATTATATACCAAATGTCAATTCGCCATTATACAGTATAGAGAATACCAGGCTAGTGTCTTTTGATATTAAGTTTATCAGGCCAAGGCTAGGAAACGCGTAGGAATTCCGAGGCTTGCCGAGGAATTCCTACCGTTTCCGAGCCGAGCCTGATAAACTTGATATCAAAATACACTAGCCTGGTATTCTATTTATCAGGTAACGTTTTATGCTCGAAAATGATCACAGATGACGTCGTTATCTATGGACAGAACGAGGACTTGTTTACGTTGCGTCCTTACACTGACGTCATTCGGTAACGTCACGTGACGTCAACCGACCAATGGAACGTCAGTTTTCACTTTGTTGTAACCCGGATGTTGATATCAGGTCAATGCCTGATACAACAATATGTTATCAGTCAGTACGTATTCGGTCAATACAGGGCAGGTTACCTGATAAATGATTGTTCTAGAGTCTCATCAGCCAATCCAGCTACTTGATGCTGAGCTTTAGAATTGAGTAAACGTTGAGAAAGTGTTGTACTCATTAATCACTGGCAAAAAATGTGCGACTTTTCATGAAATGTATTTACAGAAACTGTGATATTTTCTGGAAATTATGTGGAAAGATGACAACATTTTCATCGAAAATGCTTAAAATTATTTTCGCATTTGCTATGAAATTTCGTCATTTGCGGTAAATTTTGTAAATATTTTTAGGTACAAAATCACATGGCGTGTATCAATTGGTATATTGTGTATTACGTGTGTTTTTGTTTGTTGCACTAATTAATATGGCTATAAACTAGTCAATAAGATTATATGAGACATATGCCATGTGATGTTGTACCTTCGGACATACATGTATAAAGTTTTATCTTGCCATAATTCAGCGGATCATTAATTCTACCTGCAATTCTCATAAAATATATATATAATATTGTATTGTAATATGGTGAAGAGTTTCCGTGATACGGTGCACACAGGGTATATACATGTCTCCAAGATGGTGTAGCGGAATGACAGCAGATAAGTGTCAGTTTAATTAAATATTTTCCAGCTTACAGGACATTATCAGCAACGTATCTGGTATGAAAAGACGCAGAAGTGAATATGATGTCCAACGATCACGGTCACACTACTAGTGACAACGTATTTTCTGAATAATTCACTTGCAAATATGACACCTTTTTAATCGTGAATTTTGAATCGAGGGAGCATGATGAAAGTGCCGATTTCTGTATAGCTAACACGTCTTATTGTCCCTTTTCGGTGACTATATCGAGTAAATGCAGTCTAAATGACATGTTTTTATGGAATTTTTTTATTTATATCGTTCTGGTTTGTACCGCCTGTTACAGTGTAGAGTTTCCCATAGAAGAATAAAGTGTTGCGCGAAAACAAGTTACGTTTTGTAGATGTGAGACGAAATAGATACGATGTGTCGCACATTTCTTTTCAGAGCCAGCTGGCATAAGGTCCGTTGATTACAGCATCATTGACCGTCAGTTGCGTATTATAGTTATACAACAAGGTCAAATTTCCAATCATGATGACAGTCCATAAAGCGCTCCTGCAACTAGTTGTTCGGTCGGATGGGGGGAAAATTGGGTCAGGTTGCCCTCCCTTCCGTCTTACCGTCAGCCATTTACAGGACATGGCTATTATCTCCTCACCGATAGGCAGGAGTGGATCTAGCTATAGTCCATTCATGTACGTACGTACCGGCGTATATATGGTACATATGGTAGTAACTCGTATTACTTTTAATAACTTATGAATGCCTTCATCACAATGTTAATAGTAGGCCACAATGTGTGTCTACAGGATGGTTCTTGGTCTTGCACAAACCACATGAATGCTGCAACAAATGCAAGGAACTGTGGCACACGGTTATGGGGCTATGGGCATGATTTGTCTTTATAAGAAATGATTAAAATTAGACAAAAAGATATTGAGGAAGTCTCCACTCTTGTGACAGAGTATATCGACAATAAGAAAACAAACACGAATGACATGACAAACGAAGACCGAGGTATACTGCGACTAGACTTACTCAATACTTTTCCAAATAATGACAAATTGTTATAATTGCAGTTCAAACCCTCGTCCCAACCAACCCCCCCCCCCCCCCCCCCACCCCACCCCACTAAAAAAAATAGCTTTTTTTTTTAATTATATGAAACATCTAAATTGCTGAATACACGAATGCAAACACAATTCCTGCGCATATATACTGAGTGGTAGGATTTGAGTATTGTGTAACCTCTGCATACTGTTTTACTAGTAAATTTGCTTTATCCAAAGTGGAAGCTGCAGTGGTCATTTTACATTTAAGTAATAGGCGAAGAGTATAAGGGTTGAGATCGGAAACAAATAAGCCAAAGCTGAATTTTTCAGAAAATGACCAAAATATTATTAGTTAGAACATCAAAACTCCCCATGAATCCCACTGGAGCTAAATCCAGGATTCAAGATGGCGTCCAAAATGGCCGCCAAAATGACACAAATCATAACTAGTACTCCATTAAACCAATCAGGAAAACAATAATTATAATCCAAATTGTGATATGTAATACAAACAAAATGGCGTCCAAGATGGCCACCAACACATCTTAGCTCTCTAAACTGAGCAAACATGTGGAAAGTTTGGAATAACTATATTCAAATGTAATATCAGGGTTATTAGGAAACATTCCAACAAAACAATAGATTTAATACATATTTGATATATTATGTTATGTAACAGGAGACTCGTTAAACGTCAGTTGTCAACATCAAACTTCCAGGCAATGAGACCTGGCAAAACGACACATATTTTCCTCACACATAATTATTTAGTTCACATGAAATGTATACGTTATGTCTACAATGTACTCGTATATAAATGTAATTACGGTAAAAGGAAGATACTTCTGAAACATTATACACAATTTGTTACTGTTCAATATGTTATACAAATTAGCAGGGTTTTGTAAGTCATATTGGAGGCCACATTGAAGTAGATGAATCTTACATACTGAATTTCAATATGCTTTATTATATGAAATTTATAGCTAATGTGAATTATTTCCAGAAGAAAACCATCCATAATTTAATTCTGTAGACCATTCATTTGGCCTTCCTACTCGAGGCCAATATCAAATTACATTGCGTTAACGGTTTTACGAATTTTAAATTAAACATTTTAAGTACCATAAACATGTATATCTAACCACATATATACAACATGATACGATCACTTAACATTGGGACTATCAATACACCCTCGGACTAGCAACATGCTAGGCGGTCAACATGCGGGTTGCGGCCTTCTGTTATGCATATTGGACAACGTTTTCAAGTACTGGTGGCCATCTTGGACGCCATATTATTTCAAATATAAAGTTATTGAAACTTTAATAATAGTAAATGTATCTCCAAGACAATTACAAATCAATTCATATATGTTATGAAGAAAATGTAACTTTGACATATTTTGTTGGCAATCTTGGCAGCCATCTTGAATGTTTGAAAGGTTAAGTGACTCATACTCAATTGAAAGGTTAATATATGCATTTTTCAGTGATATGCTGCCATCCTATGTGTAAAATATGTTCATTATAGCCACCTTAATGTGTTTAATAAATTTATGGCAGCCATCTTGGACACCATCTTGAATTCTGGATTAAGCTCCAGTGGGATGCATGGGGAGTTTTGATATGTTTCTCCTAATGATATTCCGGACCTATACTGAACAATTCAGCTTTGGCTTATTTTTTTTTCGATCATTGGCGATTTTATGTCAAATACTATTCGTCTATAATGGGACTGGAGAAAATCGTTTCCCTTTTATTCTGTGAATCTTTTGCCAAAAATCTTTAATACGGTACTATTATTTTCTTTATAGTTCAGCGATTCACAGAACTGATTCCAGCTTGCAGTTTGAGCCTGAAGAACAGTCACCTTAACTGTCCTTTGAGACTCCCTATAGTGTTTAAGGTTTGTTGGGTTGGGGTCTTTATTTAATTTATTTAGTGCTTTTTTTCGTCCCTGGACCGCAAGTTCGCATGCTTGGTTCCACCACGGGCATTCCGGTCGTTTATGTTTTCCCATGCCGGAGACAGGAACACAACTCTCAGTCAAAATGATTAACCAATCTGTACGACGTTGGTTATATAAGTTGATGTCCTCGGAGTATATATTTTTTCACTTAAGGATCTGAATAGCTCGCATAGGTAAGTCTGTCGCCAGCTGATCTGTTTGCCTAACGACGTGTGAATATCACGATTGGCGGTCTCTTTGATTTGTTTCGTTTGACAGGTGGTGACATTAAATCACAAATTAAATAACATTAGACTTTCAAAATTCTTTTGAGTCTAAACATAAGGACTACTTAGATGATCCTGGCACTGAAGACATAGCCCTTAACGTGCCCTTCTCTATCGAAGAAATGAAACGATGTCTGGCAGCGCGCTCTGGTTCCAAACCCGGTCATGACAGACTGTCCTACACTATGTTTCAAAATCTGTCAGAAACAGCTTTGCATACTGTACTAGAGCTGATCAACAAGCTCTGGGTGACCGGGGTACTTCCGGACACATGGAAAGAGTCCCTTGTGATACCAATTCCTAAACCTGGAAAACCAATAAATGATCCGAAGTCATACAGACCGATCTCTCTGACGTCCCACCTGTGTAAACTTATGGAGGGAATGATTAATGATAGGCTCGGGTGCCATTTAGAAAAAACATGGAATTTTAAGCCCAAATCAATCAGGTTTCTGAAAAGGGCGGAGCACACTGGACCAGCTTCTACGTCTTCAGCATGACGTTAAAAAAGCACAAATGAACAACAATCATGTATTAGCCGTATTTTTAGACCTCCAAAATGCATTTGATTTAACATGGCATAAAGGACTGCTATACAAGTTAAAGGAATATGGGATCACAGGAACTATTTATAAATGGGTCTGGAATTTACTGTTGTGTCGTAGTATACAAGTACGGGTGGGAAGTTCCCTTTCTGAACGGCATACCATAAATCGCGGGACTCCGCAAGGATCAATTATATCACCATGCAACGCTGTTCAACATTCTGATGATTAACAACTTCTCTCGAACAGTTACAAACATAGATCTGGTTCTAATATTCAATATCTTGTAAAACGAGCACAACGCGGACTGGCCCAGATCTCGAAATGGTGTCGAAATTGGGGGTTCAAAATTTGAACCAGGAAAACGGTGGGGATCCTCCTTGACAAACAAGTTGAATCAACTGTGACACTTACACTCGATGGCACTCGGGATAGCCCTAGGAGCCCTCCCTTGTACACATGTCAGCATCTTATGCATGGAGGCAGGGACACTACCTCTCAGTCTTAGAAGAGAAGAACAAACACTTAGGTATTGGGCACGAACCCAGACCAAGGCGGGTAGATGGATTCCCTGGGAAACATTCATTCAGTCTGTCCCGAAAAGTTAAAGACATAACTACCCTCATCCCACGGCAGTCTGACCCGGCAGGAGGGAACCCGGTATGGCGGATGTTCGATGACCCGGAATTGGTGGGAGAGAACAGGCTTTCTCACAAGGGGCACCATTTGGGCTGACCGTTGACAGACTTGTCATGGAGTTTGGACTTGGGGGCACAACTTTTGCTGACTTTCCAGTTCCTCCATGGACGATACTCACACCGCCGACGTCCATGTCCGTATCAGACAAACTTTCTAAGAAGGACTCCATGCAGTTGTTCCAGTCTGCAGCCTTGGAAATGATTGATCAAAATTACAAGCATAGACTGCAGATATTTACTGACGGCTCAAAAGACCCAATCTCAAATAGGGTGTCAGCTGCGTTTTCGATTCCGTGACTCAAAATAAATAAACAGTTTAGAATAACGGATCCAATATCAATCTTGACAGCTGAACTCGGAGTTATTAGAGCAATGAACTGGGTGATTGAACTTGAACCACTGTTTTCTGTTATATTCACCGATTCTCTCTCAGTGGTTTGCAAGCTATAAAAAAATACAACTCCCGTTCCAGGCCAGATTTAGTATTCGAAAGTTGACAGCATACGTATAACATTGCACTTAAACTTGAATGGATCCCAGCTCACGTAGGAATTTATGGAAACGAAGCGGCAGACAGTCTGGCAAAGGCGGCCCTCTCACATCCGGGCATTGACACCAGGGTTGGATTATCCCCGACAGAGGTTTACTCTATTATTCGGCGTAACATTATTCAGAAAGGGCAGAAAGAAGTAGACTCCAATTATAAGGTACAGAAAACATTTTTGGCACCCTCTGTCAGACTAAAACCTCCAGAAATATATCATGAAAACAATAAAGTGGACAAAAGTATCACTCGACTGAAATGTAATATAAGTTACTTCCTGGTTCCTTTGGCGCAATTATGAAAAACATTCCAGCTGACTGTAAAACATGTAAAACCCTGGTTACATCCGCCCACCTTCTCCTCTGTCCGGAGTTCGATATACAGCGGGATAAACGTAGGCGCGAGCTTGTCGGACTGCAGACTCCAATGATTTTGTCCTCCATCCTGTGCCCCAGGGGGCGGTACGACGCTCCGTATATCAGGGCGCTCGCCGCGTATCTGGTGGACTGCAGAATGGTATTGGTTTTCAATACGGCAGCAGTAATCGCGTGTGATTCTACAAACAACAACGCTGGCGGAAATGTAGCTTTCTGAGTTCAACGTGTCGAAATAACTAGACAGCAAAGAGTTAATAAGTTGATAAAACTGGTGAAAATTAGGCAAATATTATGGGTAAATAAATAGTCCGCTAAATGAAATGGCTGAGAAATTTATGTACACAAATCGTTATATCAATATGAAAAATGCATGTATTGCAATTTGCAACGTCGGGTAGTGGACATTTCGTTTTCAGTGGGGAAATAACGGGTGGAAATATGACTTAGCGAAGTAAAATCGTAGGTAGGTAGGAATCGTATTTATTTGACTACACTCCATCTTGCTGTAAATGGTACAGTACCGGCTAATAACCGGGAAATTCAATTTATTTGATTGTATATATGAACTAGAAAAAGTCGATGGCGCGCCATCGCAATATACCCACTTTCCCCAAATGCTAAGTCCGAAAGGGGGAGGTAATCCATGATGGAGGGTCGGATAAAAAATCCGAATTCACTTTACGCATCAGCACATCAAAACGAAGCTACGAACCAAATATCAGACGCGTAGGTATAAGGTGAAAAAGTTTTTCGACTTACGAGGAAAAATAGTGAAATTCTAAGTCCGAAAGGGGGAGATAATCCATGATGGAAGGTCCGATCAAAAATCGGAATTCACTTTGCACATCATAACGAAGCTACATATCAAATATCAGAAATGTAGGTATTAAGGTGAGAAAGTTTTTCGACTTACAATGAAAAATAGGGAAATTCCGAGTCCGAAAGGGGAGATAATCCATGATGGAGGGTCGGATCAAAAATCCGAATTTCACTTTGCGCATCTGCACATGATAACGAAGCTACATACCAAATATCAGGCGCGTAGGTATGAAGGTGAAAAAGTTTTCGAGTTACAAGGAAAAAATGGGAAATTGTGAGTCCGAAAGGGGGAGATAATCCATGATGGAGGGTCGGATCCAAAAATCCGAATTCACTTTGCGCATCTGCACATGATAACGAAGCTACATACCAAATATCAGGAGCGTAGGTATGAAGGTGAAAAAGTTTTCGAGTTACAAGGAAAAAATGGGAAATTGTGAGGTCCGAAAGGGGGAGATAATCCATGATGGAGGGTCGGATCAAAAATCCGAATTCACTTTGCGCATCTGCACATGATAACGAAGCTACATAGCAAATATGAGGCGCGTAGGTATGAAGGTGAAAAAGTTTTTTTCGAGTTACAAGGAAAAAATGGGAAATTGTGAGTCGAAAGGGGGAGATAATCCATGATGGAGGGTCGGATCAAAAATCCAAATTCACTTTGCGCATCTGCACATGATAACGAAGCTACATACCAAATATCAGGCGCGTAGGTAATGAAGGTGAAAAATTTTTGTTTTTCGAGTTACGAGGAAAAAATGGGAAAATTCTGAGTCCGAAAGAGATAATCCATGATGGAGGGTCGGATCAAAAATCCAAATTCACTTTGCGCATCTGAACATGATATCGAAGCTACATACCAAATATCAGGCGCGTAGGTATGAAGGTGAAAAAGTTTTTCGAGTTACGAGGAAAAAATGGGAAATTCTGAGTCCGAAAGGGGGAGATAATCCATGATGGAGGGTCGGATCAAAAATCCAAATTCACTTTGCGCATCTGCACATGGTAACGAAGCTACATACCAAATATCAGGCGCGTAGGTATGAAGGTGAAAAAGTTTTTTGAGTTACAAGAAACGTGACGGACGTACGGACGGACGTACGGACGTACGGACGTACGGACGGACGGACACCCGTGACGAAAACAATATACCCGTTTTTTTTTACAAAAAAAGTGGGTATAAAAAACAATATACCCGTTTTTTTTTATTTTTTACAAAAAAAGTGGGTATAATAAAATATGATCCTGTACATAAATCCTGGAAGGGCCGTTGCAGTATACGAAGAAAGAAAAATCTGTTGCGGCGTCACCTGAAACAATAATATTTTCGACAGATTATGCAGTATGATTATTGCACATCCAAAAATAAATACAGATAATAAATAGAAATGTCCGTTAACATTTTAAAGAAACACGGTTATCGCCCCTGATATCAGTGTGGAAATTTACGCCTGATATAAAATGTATAATAATGCCAACCAATATGTGGGTGGGGTAATGGTGAATGTTTATTTTGCAAGAAAATGTATCTGGTATAAAGAAAATTTTGTGCCTACTGACTGGGCATGTACTTATAAGGACTGTCATCATGATTGGACACTTGTCCTTTAGCAGAGGGACATAGGCATAGCTTTTCAATCGGCATAAGTGGCGGCGGCGTCAACATGTCACGTTAAGTTTTTGCGTTTAGCTCAGTTTCCAGAAAACTAAGTCCTACGACCTCCGTACGTGATATACATCAACACTGTGGTGTAGCCATCTCACACAGAGGGAGCCCATGTGACATTGACCTAGTTTTCATGGTTCATTGACCTACTTTTCACATGCATTCAACGTTAAGTTTTTGTGTTTAGCTCTGTTTCTAAAACTTCTGTTTCCCTTGATGGAATGCTTCGGTATACATAAATACTGTGGTGTAACCATCTCACACAGAGGGAGCCCATGTGACTGTGACATAGTTTTCATGGTTTATTGACCTACATTGCACATGCATTCAATGTTAAGTTTTTGCATTTAGCTCAGTTTCCAGAAAACTATAAGCCCTACGACCTCCAAACTTGGTATACATCATAACCATCTCACACAGAGGGTGCCCATGTGACCTTGACCTAGTTTTCATGGTTC
This sequence comes from Conchocele bisecta, assembly GCA_029237695.1. Classification (NCBI taxonomy): domain Eukaryota; kingdom Metazoa; phylum Mollusca; class Bivalvia; order Lucinida; family Thyasiridae; genus Conchocele; species Conchocele bisecta. The sequence goes on from CM055265.1 coordinate 128,274,536, forward strand.
ATTGACCTACTTTTCACATACATTCAACGTTAAGTTTTTGCGTTTGGCTATGTTTCTAAACCTTAACGCTCATGTTAATTTGTTGTAACTTCTGTTTCCCTCAATGGAATGCTTTACTATTCCATACATGCATTTGAAACAACATCCCGCATCATTCTATAGAAAGCCCATGGTGTCCGCTAACCCCAAAGGGCAAGGTTACAGGGTTTGGAAAACTTAACTCTCCGTTTAATTGATTACAACTTGTGTTTCCCTTGATGGAATGCTTTAATACTTCTTAGGTGTAAACTATAGCGACATCCGGCATGATTCTACAGAAAGCACATGGTGCCCGCTAAACCCCAAGGTCAATGTCACAGGCTTAGAAAATGCTCAGTTTTGAAAACTTAACGCTTGGGTTAATTTATTGTAACTTCTGTTTCCCTTGATGGAATGTTTTAATATTTCATACATGCATTTGTAAGAACATTTCGCATCATCTGCAGAAAGTTCATGGTGTCCGGTAACCCCAAGGTCAAGGTCACAGACTTAAAAAATGTCTAGTATAGAAATTTAGCATCGGTGCCAGGAGATACATGTCGTTGGCGGCATTCTTGTTTGTGTTTAGCTGTGTTTGTTGGAAAATAAGTGTTTTGGTTTCAGATTATTATCCCCTCACGTAGCGAAAAGGGGATATAGGGATGCAAAAGTTGTCTGTCCGTCTGTCCATCACAAAAATTAACATTGGGGTTAATCTGCAATAACTTCTGTTTCCATTGATGGAATGCTTTAATACTTCATAGGTGCATTTGTAACATCATCCTGCATCATTCTACAGAAAGCGTATTTTGCCCGCTAACCCCAACGTGAAGGACTTAGAAAATGTTTTGTTTTAAAAACTTTACACTTCATTATAACTTCTCTTTCCCTCAATGGAATGCGTTCATATGTGTATTTTTAACAACATCTCACATCATTCTACAGAAAGCCCATGGTGCTGACTAACCCCAAGGTTATATTACAAGCTCCTTATGTACTATCAAACTGCGCCAGGCGGGACATCTTGCTCCACGGAGCTCTTGTAATTCTAATGCGAGAACACAAGCAACTGACGGTCAATGGTATAATCAATGCCACAACTTATGTCAGCCGGCTCTGAAGAGAAATGTGTGACACACCGTATCTATTTTGTCATACCTGTACAAACCGTAGCGTGTTTTCGCGCAAGACTGTATCCGTTCATGACCCCATAAATATGTGTCACCGCGTCTTCCATTTGCTGCAGCATTCGTGGGGTTTGTCCGAAACCAAGAACCATCCTGTAGACACACATGTGCAGATCCTGTTGCTCTTCTGTATCTACACTGTTTGCAAACACTGCGATAGATGGCTGTAACGTTGAAAGGGAGGGGTTCCAAACCAACAGACGACAATTAAATTTTCAGTTTCTCGCATTATTATCTCCAAACCAGTCACTCTAATGAAGGCCCATTATAAAAGTAGTAAGATTATTACTGGTCCTGCTTTTGGGAGAAGGCCAAGTGATTCTGATGTGGCGATGACCTGGCATCAGATCAGGATTATTCTGATTTCAGGGCTGAATACACATGTATATATATTTTTTTATTGTAAATATTCAGTTCTGATTTTGAGATCCCCCCTATTTGTACAGGTAATATATGGGATTTAGTACTAAACCCATTGACCCGGCCTTGACCTTATGACCTTAGTTGTTGATAGGTCGTTAAACCCCAACAAACAAACACACACTCTGATTATGGCAATGTTACACCCACTGCCACATGTGTGAAAGGTGACCATTCACAAAGATTTGACTTGACCCTTTCAACCCTGCAGAGCATAAAGCCAACATTTGCAAACACTGTTGATCCAGATGAGCCGGATCGTAACGAGCCGTCTTATCTGGATCTGCAGTATTTGTAATTGGTTTTAAGATTTTGAAACAATTCCCTTTTCTGGTTAATGGAATAATCCAAAATTATCAGGGAACATACCATGTTATGCATTCATTGGTGCAACGTTAACCCTTAGAATGCGGGAAACGAAAATTGTCGTCTGCTGTTGTTTCACATTTTGTCATTTTTAGGCAGGTTTTTTGAGAGAAAAAAATCCAGGCTATTGGATTGGCGAAAGCCGGGCGGCCGCGCTGCGGGCGGCGGGCGGCGGGCAGCGGGCGGCGTCCACAATCAATGTTAAGTTTGAGTCCATTTCTTTGTTACTGTACCACCTAGGACCACCAAACTTTCACAGCTTCATAATCAAGGGGTGCCCACCACATATTACTATCCAACATGTTACTTTATTTTGAACTTGAGCCATTTTTTCCGCTCAGTCGACAAGTTTTCGCGTTTACAATGTTAAGTTTTCGTGTTTAAGTCCATTTCGTTGGTACTGTACCACCTAGCACCACCAAACTTTCACAGCTTCATAATCAAGGGGTGCCCACCACATATTACTATCCAATATGTTACTTTTTTTTTAACTTGACCAATTTTTTCCGTGCCTACCTTCACCTATTATTTCTATGTAATTGACTTAGCCATTTTCAACGTTAACTTTTTAACGTACGTCTGGTTAAAGTTTTTTGGTTAAAAGTTTTTCGTTATACTATATCTCTGCAACTGCTTCGCCCATTACCTTGAAACTTCACATGGGTATTTATCATCATCCATATTTTCATTCTACCCCCCCAACCGTGCGGCCCAGCTGTGCCCAATGTCAAGGTCAAATTACTTTGAATTTTTTTGTTAAAGTTTTTTTGTGTACTATATCTCTGCAACTGCTTCACCCATTACCTTGATACTTCACATGGGTGTTTATCATCATTGTCGCACCCGCTTGCGGAAAGCGCGATATCGTTGGCATTTTGGCATACGTCCGTCCGTCCGTACGTCCGTGTGTCCGGTTAAAGTTTTTTCGTTCAAGTTTTTCCATCTACTATATCTATTTTTTTAGTGTCCATGCCTCGCCCCAAGGCGCGACATGCAGGCCACGGCCACCTAGTCTACAAAAAGTGGGTATAATTATGTTATTCAAGTGTCTATGCTTGGAAAAAACCTGGCCTTCGTGGCTTTGCCTCGTTTCTTGTTACAATAATAACATTGTTTGGCTGCACTTAAGGACCAACTATATACCTGCTCATCGTTTGATTCAAAGATAATTGCTTCATAAATGTGATGGAATATATGTATAACATATATGTGAACATTGCCTCTTTACTGTATCCTATACGACACCTGGGGTGGCCAAGTCGGCCATCTTTGTGTGTTCCAGCCATCAGCCAGTTTCACCGGTTCTGCCGTTTGACAAAGAACTCAAAATGTGAAGTAGAACATATGATATAATGTAGCTAATCACATGTAGAAAAGCTAGAGGAGAACTGACTCGTATCAATTATATTACACCAAACTGTAAACTATGTCAGTTTTCTGGACAGTTTTGAGTTTTTAACAACATAAACCACCATTATAAATAGCTTCAGACACAGAAAATCGCACAGTGTTTCACTTTTACCTGGCAAACCACACAACACATACCATATATACCCGCTACTGTACTCTGTTATTAGCTATACAATCATGTAAGCAGTTACCTGAGTGTATTGTCCCTGGTGTCTACTCACCTACTATACGAGTAAATATGGCTTTACCTATAGGTAACGTGTACAGTAACATAGGCTGTGCATCATATTGGAAAGTTTACACTTTGAAATTTATTTTCAGATTGATGGGAGAAATGTTCAGATATCTCGTCTTTTGTATAGTATGGCATAATATGTATAGCTTGCTGTTCTCCTATCTATCTATTATGTATTGCACCAAATTTGACTTTGGTTTACTGTCATATTATTTGCTGTATGTGTCAAACGCACGAAGTAGTGAAACTGTACAATGGCTTGTACATACAAAGATGGTGGAGATGGCAACTCAATGCTCCATATAGAATACAGTAACAAGACAATATTCACATATGTTATATTCCGATATCACATTACTCTAAAGTGCTGCCACGCAAAATTGGAAATCAAAACATAAACAGCAGACGACAAAATTTAAGTCAGCATTGTAAGTGTTAACTATAATCTACGTTCTTACATTTCAACCAGTAGATTACAGAAATCTAACGGTGAATTACACCACTTGGCAGCAGTAGTTTACACCACTCTCGTGTTTACCATATATGGAGAAATGACGTCAGTAATTCAGGGTCCCGTTTCACTAAACTTTGTAGGACTAAAATGTTTGCAAGTGCAAATTTAGGATCGTCTGGAAATTTCCATTGATAGATTTACATTTATTGAGCATAGGCTGCATGTAGCCTATGCTCAATAAATGTAAATCCAATAAATGTTTACAAGAAAACAATGTTAATGTGCAATTTACAGAATATCACAATTTTTCACTTACAAATATTTTAGTCGTACAAAGTTTAGTGAAACGGCCCCCCAGCATTGTGAGGGTTAACTGTATTGTATCCTAGATTGCGGTGAGCTGGTCAGTCCAGTCGATGGGTCAGTTGTCACGCCCGGTGGCACCAACTATGCAACTACAGCAACCTATTCATGTATCACTGGCTATGAGCTCATTGGTGTTGCCCAGCGAACTTGCCAGCCAGACGGATTGTGGAGTGACCCGCCACCTATCTGCATCATCGTCAGTAAGTTCACTCATTCAACATATTCATAGAGTAATCTATTTTGATATCGTGGATGGCAGGTTTGGAGCATATGAAGGGTTAATTTAAAGGTACATGCCCACTCAGTAGGCACAAAATGTTCTTTATATCAGAGTCATCATCTGATACATTTTCTGCCAAAATAAACATTCATTCACCATTACCCCATGTATTGATTGGCATTATTATACATTTTATATCAGACGTAAATTTCCACGCGGATATCAGGGGCGATAACAGTGTTTCCTTAAAATGTTAACGGACATTACTATTTATTCCCTGTATTTTATTTTTGATGTGCAATGATCATACTTTATAATCTGTCGAAAATATTATTATATAGATATATCATGCCTCATTTGTATATGAAAATAGCCTGATACCACCGCACGTCACTATCAGTAAAATAAATATTACTAAATGATTATATCTGTATAGCGTGCACTGCTAATTTTAGAACTGGTGGAATAGTGAAACAATTATACACTTGTTTAATTCCTATAAAGAACATTTTGTGCCTACTGAGTGGGCATGCACCTTTAATGATGTGGTTCATCTACCCGGAATCTGTGTTCATCCCTTGTTTGACCTTCAGATATGTAAATTAAATAACAAAATGTTTACACGACAAAAAGTATCTGAAACCACATACAGGGATCCTCCAGATTATCGGACAAAAATGGCTGTTTTGTTACGATATTTTTCTTAAAATAGCAGCTACGGGCATAAAATTTTCACAGAACAATCGTCGGTTCTTGCTTTCTCAACGCATGGAAACTATTTAGCAAACTGTGCCATCTTTCTCACTTAAAATTGGGTCAGATCATCAGTCGTAACATTGCCCCAAAATTAACATCGACAATCAATTATCGGACAAATGTATAACCGTCTTATAACTTGTATTCTCACCTTAAAATCATAATTTTATCGCCTGAAAACCAGTATAAACAGCATTGTGTTGTTTTGCAGAAAACACAATCACCATTCGCTTCTTGGAAAACATCGTATTTATAGAATGTATTGTATTTATAGAACAACTCTGCAATGACGTAATGGGCGCACTCGATTGAGCTCTTCATAATTTGGTGGAAATTCCGCGGTAATGATCGTTTCGTACACTGGTGTTTTCGCACCTGTCGATTTTATCCACGAATGAATATGGGTGTGAAATGGTGTGTTATGGCTTGGGTCCGAAATGGCTTGGGACGATTTGGCCTTGAAACAATTATTATTTGTTTTTGAATAAGTAGCTCTTCGTTCTTTTTCTATCATGATACATTTTCGCATTCCTTCCTATCTGCTCTGTATTGTACATTGTGTATTAAACAGTCTGAAAATGATATTGGAGGAATGCATCGTATCGTCTGCATACTTCACACAAGAGAGTATTGAAACACTCTATAGGGGGCCTCAAATTATGCGCATGCGCAGTGACAGATACAAGCCCCCGCGCGACGTTTGACGTTGTAAACAACTTGTGGACATAGTGGGGGAATGTTTTCGGCAAATTTTACTAAAATGTTTACCTTGGCGATATATTATTCACACTGGCATGGAAACAGCAAGCAACTGAGTGACTTAGATGTGTCCGTTGCAAAATCGGATCAAATGAATGCGTTTAATTAACAGCTATTTTGATTTGTCCGATAAATTGATTGTCCGGATAATTGGTAGGACCCCTGTACATGTACAGTGCAGTCTCCGTTTTTGTTCCACCGTAGACAACACTTGCAAACTCAACGCGAACGCAACGCGAACGCAACGCGAACGCAACGGTTTGCTGTAGCGTTGTATACGTTGTTTAAACGTATAATACGGTTCTACACTGTAATACACATTGTCACCGTTTAGTTTAAAAGCTTCTACGTTTAAAGTAAAATACGGTTCACATTGACATCAAACCGTTTAGTTTTAAAGCGTGTAATACGTTTAGCTTCAAGGCGTATAACACGCTTTGGCGTATAATTATGTAGCGAGGTGAAAGAGTTGAAACGTGTACAACGCTTTACCTGGTAGCGTGTAGCCATATGAAAGCGTTGAAACGTGTACAACGGTTACACGTTTTAACGCAAATACCTGTTCGGCCCCGATCGCTTCGAGGCGTCCTTGTTTCGTCCCTTTTAAAAATATCGCGAATACATACCCTCAGATCGAGTTCAAAGTACATCGGCGGTGTGACTTAGCACTTCAATTGATCCCTAATCCCTGATGACTAATGAGTCACGCTTTTAACACGACAGATGTACCTTGTCGTTTATCAAAATGTTTGAGAATTGTAGATCACGTGAGCCGGCTCATCAGGATCTGCGGCATTCCTATGTACATTTTATATACACAAAAATGACTCATAATACAGCGTAATGTAACAGTTCCTAACTTAATATGGAATAGCCCGGGCCGATAGTCCGTGTCAGTTACTTGGGGTTAAATATTACGAACACAGATAAACACAGTGCATGGTTTCTTTATTTTATTTTAACATCATCAGAAATGGCGAGTCTAGGAACTCTCGTATTATCTTTACGCTGAAGCCAGTCTATTTCAGTCACTAATCCGCTATACACCTGTCCCACGCGTGTGTTAAGATTAATCGATATTTGGAGAAACTGAATACACAGCAAGCTGCACACTGGTTTAACACGGATATGGCCCGCGGATATGTGTCATAAATTACTTGGTGGTCAAAACCGGTAAATTTACAAGGTTTATAGCGAAATAGCAGCCGACTGGCAATTTTTCTCGGACCGATTTTTAAGACTAGCTTTCAAATCTCAATCGGTCTGAGAGTTCAAAAATCGGTCCAGAACCGGAAAACTGAAAATGTTAGAAGCCCTGCAGTGAGTTTAGAAGTATATATACAAACACGAAGAACGATCAGAGCATGCGCATTACTACGCGATACAAGGTTGGCATACCAAAACGTGCAATGCGTTAAAATCCCGTGGAAACGTGTTATACGTATAACACGGTTTAATCTGTACGGTGCCGTGTACATGTAGATGCGTGTAACCGTTCGTCAAAGAAAGCGTTAAATCGTTTAAAACGGTTTACCTTAGCGTTGTATACGTTTACAACCGTTTGTACACGTTTACAACCGTTGTACACGGATTACACGCTTTTGAAACTCAATACGTTGTTTACAACCGTTGTATACGTTTACAACCGTTGTACACGGATTACTCGCTTTTGAAACTCAATGCATTGAACACGGTTTGTTCGACTTTCGCGCATGCGCAAAAGTGGGGAAACGCAACGCATGGCCGAAAACGTATTACACGTAGACGACACACGGTTTGAAACGCAACTAACGGAAACTCCACGGATACGCAACGCACAACACTTTGTACACGTATAAACCCGGAACATTTTGACAGAAACAACTGTATGTGGCTGTGACTGGAGAATGCGGCTTATGGGTTTTTGGGACCAGTGTAGATCCAGATCAGCCTGTGCATCCGCACAGTCTGATCAGGGGAATGTTTTCGGCAAATTTTACTAAAATGTTTACCTTGGCGATATATTATTCACACTGGCATGGAAACAGCAAGCACCTGAGTGACTTAGATGTGTCCGTTGCAAAATCGGATCAAATGAATGCGTTTAATTAACAGCTATTTTGATTTGTCCGATAAATTGATTGTCCGGATAATTGGTAGGACCCCTGTACATGTATGTGGCTGTGACTGGAGAATGCGGCTTACGGGTTTTTGGGACCAGTGTAGATCCAGATCAGCCTGTGCATCCGCACAGTCTGATCAGGATCTACACTGTTCGATATTCCATCAATGAAACAGCTGTCATTCTTCTAACAAGGAGTATAGATCGTCATCAGGCTAGAGGAGTGTTTTATTTAATCAGCATCTACACAGATCACAAATCCCATAAGCCCAATAAGTTCTCAAATCTCGGCCACATATTTGCATCACGGTCAATTTAGTCTGTCGCTGACCCAAATTCACGATTCTTTTCCATGGCTGGCTTGATAGTCCTCTGTCTGTTTCACGAAACCTGCCCAAATTGTACGGCCATATAAACAATGCAAACACATTTTTTTTATATTTTAGAATGAGCATTCTTTTTATTCGTAACATTTGCTGAAGTATTGATTTTATTACGAAAAATGATTTCTCTATGGGAATTTAACATGGGGGGAGCTGAGGTGGAGAACATGGAGGAGTAGTCGAAAAATAGAAATTTTGGAAATCGACTCTGAAACTTGGCTAGACAAGTTGGAAATGATCGGTCAACTATTTTTGAAATTAGAAAAAAGATCCGTATTTTAAATCCCTATAGACATCTTCACTCTGTGCAGATGTGTATGGGGATTTAACATGGAGAAATTGTTTTTTCGCAATAAGATCAATATTTGACCAACTTTTACGAAATAAAATGTAAGGGTTCATTCATAAATATTTATACACTTTTAGTATTATCAAAAAACATTCGGTTTTGTGAACCATACTTTTAGTGTTTACACCATTGGCCGTCAATACTGACGATTGTGGGTTCAATCCCCGTCTTAGGCATGAAAAATACTCTCATAGTACAGATGTTGGATAGAAGTAATTTCCCACCCATTGAAATCCCATAGACTTACATGTATTTGTAACTGTGCTTGTTAGCATGTTACTTTCAAATATACTGTTCATATTTTAAATAATGAAATAAAATGCATTGAGTTGCCAATAGATTTGCGCAGAATTTGATTCATATGGGTATTCAATATTCAAAGTAGTTTACAAGACGCATGCAGTTAAACATATGGGACATTTTTGGAACTGCTGTTCCCATTGACTTCAATGGTGACGTCACTCGAAAAGTGACTTCAAATAATTACGGCATATTTAAAAACATGTATCTATCGAACTCCTTGTGATATTCAGTAACCAAAACATTCATATTCTGCATAAATCTATTTTCTTTCAAGCACTTTATATTTCATTCAAATTGGTCGTAAGGTATACACTGAGCTACATATTTTATAGTAAAGATGGAAATACATGTAAGTCTATGGGAGTTTTACTTTCGGGAAATTACTTCTGTCCACCTACTGTACATGTAGTTACATGCCACTGGTCTTTCAGGTGAGACTTGGCATTAAGACCCTGTCTATATAATCTTAGCTGTTGCTGGCACGTTAAACACATTCACCTTTTATATTACTTAGGGTTGAAAGGGTTAAACCTTTTCACTTTCGTTTTCCTGATTTCAGGTTGTCCACCACTACTGGCTCCAGATCATGGCACCGTGGACAAGACGAACGGGGTATACGAGGATGAGGTCAACTACAACTGTGATACTGGCTACGATATCCAAGGGGTCACATTGAGGACGTGTCAGGCGGATGCAAGCTGGAGTGATGTCGACCCAATCTGCAACCCCAGAGGTAAGACAATTGAATGTTGTTACATAGTGTATATCTGTCCATACGTTACATTGTTGGTTCTTGTTATAATAATCAACACTTGTAATCTTTAATTCTTTATTGTCATATATTCTCAACGACCTGACTCGCTCTAACCCATTATAGTAACTCCCTTTCTCTCACACACCACATTGCATCGTATGCTGGAATGATCCCATGACATTTCCCTGTTACCGTATATACCATATTAGAATACCATATTTAACCTATAACAATATCCAATCATTGATCCCAAACCTGCTATCATAAGTTTGGTATCATTGAATGAATGATACCAAACTTATCATGCAGGGTTCAGGTTTGGGGGCGAAGTTCTCGCCTTGATCTCTCGGACTTCGCCCTGTCCGTCCAGAAAAGCGAAGTCCACTTCGCCCTAAAAAAATCTCGGAAAATATATTCTCAAAAACCCAGCTAGAACCAAATTTGTGTCCGGTAATCCGGATTTCCCATACACTGATCATATCTCGCTAATTCCAGCTGGTATAATCCCACTTAATTGATGCCACCTGGCTGCTTGGCCGTGTACCGTGTCGGTCAGTGATCAGTTATCGAGATGTGTCAAGACGCGAGAAAATCGGGAAAAACGCTCTTCTGTGACCAGTCTGGTTTTACCCTCAATATCCCGTCATAATCTCATAAATATCTTGGATCGTTCTGTATACAGATGATAGTTTTACATTCGCAGAAATATGCAATGAAATGGGTTCGTAAACTTTGTATTGGGGGCAGTATCATATAGTTTGTTTACACAAATCTTGTGTAAACTGCACACGCACATGGCTGGTTCTCCGTTGTACATATCTTGTGTAAACTGCACACGCACATGGCTGGTTCTCCGTTGTATGTAAAGCTAATCGCGCAGCTGGGCCCATGCTGTAACACCTGATGTGAAGGTTGCGGTATCGATTTTTCTATTGGACGACCTGTTAAATTTATGCGGATTGCGGATCACGTGATAACTGGAGACATGTGACCTGTGCTGTGTACACCACAGGTGTATACCACAGGGTGTCGAGCTGTTACATGCTAAATTAATCGCGCTTAATGAATCGGGCCTTAACATCGAGGGCCGTATTAATTAATTGGCGGTTTCTTCAATGAAAACAATATAATTCCTTGTTTGAAAGTCGTGTAGTGTGATAATTGATGCCCGATTTTAATAGTAAGAAATCTAAATATAGTCAAATGTGCGCAACCTCATTGTCTCTTGGATGTCCGTGACGCATCGACGCATGCCCTTAAATACTGCTTGTCTTTAAGACAATGATGTATTCGGTTTAAACCGTCATAATGTCTCTGACAAACTGGTTAACGGGCAGCTCGCCCAAGCCTGCTGTGAAACGTGAAATTATGATTTTTATCAATTCTCCCTAATTTTGCCTCACTTCTCCCTATTTTGCCAGGAGGGTGAAGTCACTTCTCCCTAAATTTTTGGCCTAGCTTGAACCCTGCAAGTTATGATAACGGAATGTGGGAACATATGGTTTCACAGCCAAGTGAAATAACATTTCACAAACGTATGATAGCGGGATATGGGATCACATGGTTTCGTAGCCATGTGACTTAACGTTTCACAAACATATGATTACGGGATATGGGATTACGTGGTTTTTGTCGCGCCCGCTTGCGGAAAGCGCGATATAGTCGGCACTTTGGCGTACGTACGTGTGTCCGGTTAAGTTTTTTGGTTTTTGGTTAAAGTTTTTGGTTAAGTTTTTTGGTTAAAGTTTTTGGTTAAAGTTTTTGGTTAAGTTTTTTGGTTAAAGTTTTTGGTTAAGTTTTTTGGTTATGTTTTTTGGTTAAAGTTTTTGGTTAAGTTTTTTGTTTAATGTTTTTTGTTATACAGTGGAACCCCTCCAAACCGAACACCCTGGGGACAGACTGAAAAGTTTGGTTTATAGGGGTTTTCGGTTTAGAGGGGTTTTCTATTTCCAGTTAAGGAAATGTATGTTTTCCATCATTAACTCTTGGATTTGTATAGTATATACCATTATTAGCATATTGAAAGCATATGTACACATTTTTTCAATAAATATGTGCAGATTCGCAAGGGGTATAGCAAATAGTGCAGATTCGCAATGTAATCTGAGTCTACGGTCTACACTGGTCGAAAGAGCATATGACACATTTCGCGTGTGCTGTGTAGTTACCGCGAGCTGCTACAATAGCCCACATGCTACAGTCACGAGTTTACAGCCTGGTTAAGGAATTATCAGATTACAGTCAGAATTCGTTACAACGGCATAGTTCGTCAGAGATGAATCTTCCGTTATAACGAATATGCCGGTATAAAGAATCAGCGATTTTCTCCTCGCTATCAGACTGTCGTGATAATTCCGGTAATTGGAACATGTCGGTAATTGGTAACCACGCATTGTATCGACGCTATTTGCTGTCATTTTACATTAGCATTATCGGCGAGATATATACTTATTTGTCACCACATTGATAAAGCAATGCATATATACGAATTTATATCAAGGAAACAAACACAATTCAAAGCTAATCCGGTATTTGACAAAGTCTAGGTTGCAGGCGAACCTGTTGTTAATTGTAGAGCGCGTGGTGAATACCGGATTATCTGTGAAATTGTTTCTTTATTGTTAGCAATTCGCAAACATGTGCATTTATAAAAGAAACACATATTTTAATAAACAGTTTGTTTTAATTTACATGCTAAAATTTATAAAATTGCAAAGAAAAAACAAGAGTGGTTTCCCTTTAAATATTTACATGACGATTCGTCCCTATCTGAACTCGCCCCAGAGGCAATGCTACACGATAATTATTTAAATTGTTCACGATTATGATATTTTTTTATTTACAATCTATCGGTTCTTGCTGGATTTAATCACTTGTAAATTTAGTTGCTAACTGTTCATTTCTTAATTGATGTTTGCAAAATAGTACATCACAGCAGGTGACAAGGTACCGACACGTTAATTTCTGCGATTTATGACAGCAGGTCGGGGTTAATCAGCTGTGAAATTGTTTAGATATGGTCAGTTATCATGGTTATGACGCACATTATATGGTCAGTGACTGGTTCCCGAATATCGGTTTCCGTAATGCCGGATAACAGAGCTGGGTCACAGCGCTGGTACCAGCGACGCCGGGTACCGGCGCCGTTATAACGCACATTAAATAAGACTTAAACTGTGTATTCGTTTGCGGGAATTCCCTGCCGGTGCCGGAAGCCGAATTTGCCGGTATATCGAGCAGATTAAAGAGCAGGCCGATTGGTTTGGCGGCTTATTATGCCGGGAGGCGAATATGCCGCTATAACGTGTGCCGCTGTAACGAATTCTGACTGTATCTCAATTAATCGGTCGGTAGGTTCACAAATAATGTGCCGATTATTTTATTTCCGTAATTGTTACGTACACGTATAATTCAATTGTGAACCATGCTATTGTAATGAGCTTGTAAAACAGCAAACATGTCTCGTATTTAGGTTTCATGTATTGAATAGATTCTTAACTTTGTAATGCCGTTTATAACGTTAAAAAGCACCGCTTAGCGCATTACACGCATGGATAGCGCTTGTACAAGGCTCGAGTTAATGTGCGTAATTTGATCAATTTTGTTATTTCTTCCACACAAATGAGAAGTTGGGAGTCCGTTAGAATCGTCTCATTCTCGTGGCTCCACATTTTGGGAACCAGAGCTGAACAATACTACCGGGAACCAGTCTATTGTAAACACGGTGTGATTTTGACACCCGCTTGAAACAACAACATTGAAATTGGGCGCGGTGTATTTCTTGGATGACATCCTGACAGGTGACCGTGTTTCCGGTTTTCCGGGGTTATTTTAACGCTGAAATATGGTTTTGGGACTTGAAATGGCGTCCGGATTACGGAGTAGAGGGGTTCCGGAATAGAGGGGTAGAAACTAATGCGTTTATATAGCAGAATATTGGGGACGTGGTCGTATGTTCGGTATAGCGCGAATTCCGGTATAGAGGGGGTCCGGTTTGGAGGGGTTCCACTGTACTATATCTCTGCAACTGCTTTGCCCATTACCTTGAAACTTCACATGGGTGTTTATCATCATCTATATTTTCATTCTACCCCCCTCCCGTGCGGCCCATGTACCCAATGTCAAGGTCAAATTACTTTGAAGTTTTTGGTTAAGTTTTTTGGTTAAAGTTTTTCGTTATACTATATCTCTGCAACTGCTTTGCCCATTACCTTGAAACTTCACATGGGTGTTTATCATCATCCATATTTTCATTCTACCCACCACCCGTGCGGCCCCTGTGCCCAATGTCAAGGTCAAATTACTTTGAAGTTTTTGGTTAAAGTTTTTGGTTAAGTTTTTTGGTTAAAGTTTTTCGTTGTACTATATCTCTGCATCTGCTTTGCCCATTACCTTGAAACTTCACATGGGTGTCATCATCTATATTTTCATTCTACCCCCCTCCCGTGCGGCCCCTGTGCCCAATGTCAAGGTCAAATTACTTTGAAGTTTTTGGTTAAGTTTTTTGGTTAAAGTTTTTCGTTATACTATATCTCTGCAACTGCTTTGCCCATTACCTTGAAACTTCACATGGGTGTTTATCATCATCTATATTTTCATTCTACCCCCCTCCCGTGCGGCCCCTGTGCCCAATGTCAAGGTCAAATTACTTTGAAGTTTTTGGTTAACATTTTTTGGTTAAAGTTTTTCGTTATACTATATCTCTGCAACTGCTTTGCCCATTACCTTGAAACTTTACATGGGTGTTTATCATCATCTATATTTTCATTCTATCCCCCTCCCGTGCGGCCCCTGTGCCCAAGGTCAAGGTCAAATTACTTTGAAGTTTTTGGTTAAGTTTTTTGGTTAAAGTTTTTCGTTATACTATATCTCTGCAACTGCTTCGCCCATTACCTCGAAACTTCACATGGGTGTTTATCATCATCTATATTTTCATTCTACCCCCCCCCTCCCGTGCGGCCCCTGTGCCCAATCTCAAGGTCTAATTACTTTGAAATTTTTTGTTAAAGTTTTTGGTTGAAGTTTTTTGTCGCGCCCGCTTGCGGAAAGCGCGATATAGTCGGCACTTTGGCGTACGTACGTGTGACTGTTTTGGGGGTAAAGAAATCCACACCAAATTTCATGGTTTATGGAGAACTCGGCAAATTTCCGCTTATTATTGACATTAAATGTAGAATTATTTCGTTTTGGGCAAAATTAGTTTCAGGAAGCAGAGTAAATTATTGTTTCTTATGTATAAGTTATTATATACACAACATGAAGCAAATGTGACTCATTTCCGATGGATTCAGAATGTTAAATCTATTTTAACTGAAATTGGAGTTCCTGGCGTATGGCTTAGCCAGAACGATGTTAATGCTATCTGGCTGAGCCACTACGCCAGGACTCAGCTTCAGAACCAGTTTATTCAGTCATGCTCACCAGCATCGATTCATCTTCACGTGGAATTACGTATAGAATCTTTAAAACAGAGTTTGGATTAGAAAACATATTTAATTAATCTCACGGAAAGGTTAAGAAAAACATTGACCAGATTTCGAACTTGTAATCATAGACTGGCGGTCGAAACTGGTAGATGGACAGGTGTGCCGAGAGCAAGCAGGGTCTGCAACAAATGTGGCGCTGGTGCTCTCGGTGACGAGTTTCATTTCCTTTTCGAGTGCCGCTTCTATGATGAAGTTCGAAAACGGTATATCAAGCCATTTTATTTTAGAAGACCAAATATTTTAAAATTCGCACAGCTATTTGAGAAAAAATCTGGAAAGCAATTAAGAAATTTAGCTATTTTTATAAGAAATGCTTTATGGTTATAATGACTAGTGAGCTTATACATATGCATTTTGTATTTTTAGCCATCGTTGTATTATGTAATCTATTGTATACCTCGTGTGTCACGTATGTGGCTTAGAGTGAATAAAATGTATTGTATTGTATTGTATTGTATTGTCCGGTTAAAGTTTTTTGGTTAACGTTTTTCGTTATACTGTATCTCTTTTTAGCTCACCTGAGCAAAGCTCATGTGAGCTATTGTTATGGCAAAGTGTCCGTCGTCCGTCCGTCCGTCCGTCCGTCCGTGAACATTTTCAATCATCTTCTTCTCCCGAACTGCTGAGCCGATATTGGTTAAACTTCACAGGGATGATATATGGGTGATGCCATTTCAGATTTGTGAAAATGGAGGTCATCGACAATCCAAGATGGCCGCCATGGAAAAGTAGGTCAAATTCTTAAAAAATCTTCTTCTCACGAACCGCCAGGAGGCCGATTTCGACGATACTTGGTATGAATGATCGATAGTTAGCGCTGTTTCAGATTTGTTCATATGGTGGCCCGTGGGTCAAAAATGGGCTTCGCCCGAGGGGTCAAATAGGGGTCAAACAAATTTTATTTTTAACCGAATATAGTCATGTAATATATCAAATCGAAGGTATTGACGAGACAATCACTCTGGAACATTTTTTTGTCTAAATCATATGATTACGTCATCCAAGATTGCCACCGATAGTTCAAATGGTCATTCTTTTACTAAAGATTTCAAACGTCTTTTTCTTGTAAACTGCTTGGCCGATATTGGCCAAACTTAACTGTAATGGTCTGTGGTTGAAGCCTGTTCATTTTGTTAAAATGGAGGTCATCACCAAATCCAAGATGGCCGCCGTTGAGAAGTAGGTCAAATTCTTAAAAAATCTTCTTCTCACGAACCGCCAGGCCGATTTCGACGATACTGGGTATGAATGATCAATAGTTAGCGCTGTTTCAGATTTGTTCATATGGTGGCCCCTGGGTCAAAAATGGGCGTCGCCCGAGGGGTCAAATAGGGGTAAATTTTATTTTTAACCGAATATAGTCATATAATATATCAAATCGAAGGTATTGACGAGATGATCACTCTGGAGAATTTTTTGTCTAAATCAGATGATTACGTCATCCAAGATGGCCACTGATAGTTCAAAAGGTCATTCTTTTACTAAAGATTTCAAACGTCTTTTTCTTGTGAACTGCTTGGCCGATATTGGCCAAACTTAACTGTAATGGTCTGTGGTGAAGCCTGTTCATTTTTGTTAAAATGGAGGTCATCACCAAATCCAAGATGGCCGCCGTTGAGAAGTAGGTCAAATTGTCAAAAAATCTTCTTCTCACAAACCTCCAGGCCGATATCGACGAAACTTGGTAAGAATGATTGATAGTTACCGCTGTTTCAGATTTGTTCAAATGGTGGCCCTGGGTCAAAAATGGGTGTGGCCCGAGGGGTCAAATGGGGGTCAAATTTTATTTTTGACAGATATGGCCATATAGTATATCGGATCGAATATATAGTATAATCGGATCGAATGTATCGACAAGACGATCACTCTACAGCATGTTTTGTCTAAATCAGATGATTTTGTCATCCAAGATGGCCACCGAAAGGTAAAAAATTTTGTTTTACGATTTCAAACGTATTATCTTGTGAAACTGCTGGGCCGATATTGGCCAAACTTAACTGTAAATGGTTTGTTGGTGAAGCCTGTTCATTTTTTTGTCAAAATGGAGGTCATCACCAAATCCAAGATGTCCGCCGTTGAAAAGTAGGTCAAATTGTCAAAAAAATCTTCTTCTCACAAACCTCCAGGCTGATTTCGACGAAACTTGGTGTGAATGATTGATATTCAACGTTGTTTCAGATTTGTTCATATGGTGGCACCTGGGTCAACAATGGGCGTGGCCCGAGGGGTCAACTAGGGGTCAAATTATATTTTTGACCGAATATGGTCATATAATATATCCAATACAAGGTATCGACGAGACGATCACTCTGGAGCATGTTTTGCCAAAATCAGATGATTACGTCATCCAAGATGGCCACCGACAGGTCAAAAGGTTGTTCTTTTACTAAAGATTTCAAAGGACTTCTTCTTGTGAACTGATTGGCCGATATTGACCAAACTTAACTGAAATGGTTTGTTGGTGAAGCCTGTTCATTTTTGTCAAAATGGAGGTCATCACCAAATCCAAGATGTCCGCCGTTGAAAAGTAGGTCAAATGTCAAAAATCTTCTTCTCACAAACCGCCAGGCCGATTTCGACGAAACTTTGTATGAATGATCGATAGTTAACGCTGATTCAGATTTGTTCATATGGTGGCCTCTGGGTCAAAAATGGTCATGGCCCGAGGGGTCAAATAGGCGTCAAATTTTATTTTTGACCTAATATGGTCATTTTATATATCAAATCGAAGGTATAGCAGTAAATCACATGCACATTCGCAATATATGTTAGATCAGAAGGTACCAACAAATTCTGTGGATCATTTGAAGTTGTAAGTGAAGAGTCTTTGTGAAATCAAGATGACCACTATGGAGGCTTTTAGGTGAGCGATACAGGCCCATTTGGGCCTCTTGTTTTTAGTTTCCATGCCTCACCACAAGGCGCGACATGCAGGCCGCGGCCATCTAGTTATGTCTGATTGATCTTTGCGGGTCTGATTTAGGATAGGTTTGGGTTAGGAACCCCACAATGTACGTCTCGTAAGTACGTCCGTCCGTCCATGCATCCGTCCATGCATCCGTCCGTTCGAGCTTACAAATGGATACATATGTGGCTATGAGAACAATAGGTTATGTAATATTCTACTGTTCCATGCTCTTATGTGGCTAAAAATGGCTCTTATGTGGCAACAGAACAATAGGGATGAACAAAGGAAAAGGTTGGGTTAGCCACATAAGTATCCATTGTGTCCGTCCGTCCGAAATGTGCGTTAAAGTTTTTAAATACCTTATATCTCTGCAGTCCTAAGTCACATTGACTTGAAACTTCATATGCTTATTAGTCATGATCCATATATTCATGCTGTATCCCACTCATGCGGCCCCTGTGCCCAAGGTCAAGGTCAAATGACTTAGAAGTTTGCGTTCCGAAATCTGTGTTAAAGTTTTTAAATACCTTATATCTCTGCAGTCCAAAGTCACATTGATTTGAAACTTCATATACTTATTAGTCATCATCCATATATTCATGCTGTATCCCACTCATGCGGCCCCTTTGCCTAAGGTCAAGGTCAAATGACTTAAGTTTCTGTCAAAATTTGCTTTATAAATTTTTCACATACCTACTAACTCTGTAACCGTAAGTCACATTTGCTTGAAACTTTGTATGCTTATCGGGCATCAAACTGCAAATAAATACACTCTGAGACCATCAAATGCCTCGGCGGGCTCGACATGCTGGCCACGGCCATCCTCGTTTATTGTAGCTATTCAGTTTTGATAATTATTTCACACCCCCCCCCCCCCCACCCCAATTTGAACAGGTAATATACTATATATATATATATCTTTTTAGTACTAAACCCATTGACTCGGCCCTAAGTACTCTTAGCTGTTGATAGGCCATTAAACCACAACAAACAACAAACAAACAAACAAACAAACAAGGTACACACGCTACATGTATTACCACAGCTATCAATGCCTGAAATATTGCGCCAATACCAGTAATTTAATTTACGCATCTATTTTAGTGTTGAATACCCATTTGTGCATTTGTACTCATTTCGCCATTAAATAAATATTAGGTAGTTGTCGAGCATACATAAACCTTGATTATATGTAAGAATACATAGTACGTCTCGTAATTTTGTCAAATAGGCGCATTTGAAAAAAATGTTACATTGTACGGGCGGGCGGGCACAGCTTGTCCACGTACGTTCTACTTGACTTGTCATAACAAAATTTGGTTTTCATGTTTATCACGGCAAAACGAAGAAGCCTATTAATTTTCAAAACTGTCCCATTGACGGCCATTTTTAGCGTGCCTTTCAAAGAAAGTAGTGCTTATGGCAGGCGTCGTAGTCCGCGTCCGTCCGTCTGTCTTCAAAAATTCAAAAACTTAACGTTGGGGGCAAATTGTTATACAATGAAATCGCGAAATGGCACGGGACCGTACATTTTGTTTGAGTGATCGCATCTTTCGAGCCATCGCATCTTTCGATTTTGTTATATTTGCCGTCTGCTGTACCTGTCGGATTTAGGAAATAAAGAAAGCACAACAGAATATATCCATGTTTTAGATGATTATACGTCGGTATTATCATAAAAATGGGTATGTCTGTTACATCGATAAATAGCGAACCAGAGGAGACTGGTGCGAGTCTGTTAGTCAATGGAGAGGTAGTGGCGATTTGTAATGTTTTTAAACCAAACGGAAGATTTTTGCATGCGGGAGATACACCATCTATAAAATTACGGGAGATACTATCAACTTTGTTTCAGAAATTACTGCACAAAACGTTACTGGTGCAATCATTTCATTGCTTATAGAAACTGATGTTTAAAAACTATTATCATTATAAAAAATGCTGGTAGATAAATTTGGTCGTGATTCCTCAGAAGTTTACGGAGTAACGCCTGGGGTTTCAGTAAGATATGTAAACAATAGGATCGCAGCCTGTCACAAAAGCGGAGATGAACTCGACATTAGACAGAATAAAATCATCCATTTCGCTAGTCCTACTGACCCGAGTGATGCAACACCCAAATCCTTTTTAATAAAACAAGTGTCCAAACTTATCAGAAAATATGGATTGGCTAAGATATCGGAAAGGTTTTCGAATATCGAAAAAGGAACGAGTAATGAGGTATTGGTGGTACAAAATCAGATTTCGGAAAATAAAACTGAGCTTATGGGAATTCGCTATAGTTTAAAGGAACAAATTAAACTTATGGAGGAGGCTTGAAGAATGAAGAAGTGGAAGAGGAGATTATTTAAAAACTACGAAAACATCTCATAAAAGTAATCAAGAGACAAATGACTACTGTCTGTTTCCCAAATTTTACAGCCATATAAACAATTCAACCATATTTTTTTCGATAATATTAAATTAAAGGAAAATTTAAGAATGAGCCTTCTTTTTATTTCGTGAAATTTGGTCAAATATTGATTTTATTGCGAAAACAAAATTTCCCATGTTAAATCCCCATAGACATCTTCACGGGTACGGAGTGAAGATGTCTATGGGGATTTAACATGGGGAAATATTTTAGAATTTCAGAAATACTGGACCGATTTTTAAAATTTAACTTTTGTTTTCTTAGTTAGATCATTTCCAAGCCATATAGCCAGGTTTCGGAGTCAATTTCCAAATTTTTTCGTTTTTTGACTCCTCCCACACTTCCTTACCACTTTTTCCCTCATGTTAAATTCCCATAGACAAATCAATTTTTCGTAATAAAACCAATATTTGACCGAATTTCACGAAATAAAAAGAAGGCTCAGACAGAAACAGACAGTAGCACCAACTAGCTTGGATCGACCACCAACAAAGCGATACAGACGCTCAGAACAATGCAGGATGAAAGATACAGCAAATTAATGGATCAAATGCAACAACAAAAAATGGCCAATGATGTAAGATCGTCCGAACTCCTTGGCCAGTTAAACTATCTGTTGACTAAAATACCAGAATATAACATATTGCTCTTTTCGTTAAACATTGTAGATAAAAGTATTCAAGTTTTAAGAGATAGCGCAAACAGAGTGCATTTCGAAGATGATGATGGGAAACACTATTTTACCGAAATATTTTATAGGACATACAACGAGTATATAGACTATGACCGTTTTGTTGGATACCCTATAGTAGGTAGTGGGGACTTCTTGTATGGTGCAGATTTTTTGGTTATTTAAACGACCGGGCAAGTACGTTCTTGAACTAGACTTATTATATAATAGGGCCAAGAAATCCGGTTGTTTCAGTTCAAGTTCGAAAAAACGGTAAAACTTTCTACGAAATTTACCTTCCAGGTTCTCCGGATGTAGGGAGAAATGGGAATTTGAGATTGAGAGTCCTGATACGCGGGCTTCATTTTACAATGTCAACATAAAATATTTTGCTTGTTTCCTCGAGTGAACATTTTAAACGTTATTTGCGGTTTAAAATTGAGCCATGGTTAAATTAGCTAGTATCTCAGCAGACGCCCATTGGAGATGTGTTAACCATAATTGTGGTTAACATCCCAGAACTCTTGTTTTTCTAATACTTTTAAATTTTCGCACTTTGTATCCTTGACCAATGATAACCAAATTCGGTACGCATGTATATCACAGCAAGACGAAGAAGCCTATTGCTTTTAACAAATTTCCGATGACATAGCTCACCTTGGTGGCCATTTTTGTCATGCCTGCTCTAGCCACTATAGTCGCTGCTTTTCCCGTTGTCGTCATCGTCGTTGTCGTGTGCGTCCAAAATGTCAAAACGTTTGTACAAGCTTCGTCATCACGGTATAACTTTAATATTACTTGACGGATTGCTTCAATATTGGACACTTGATACATGTGAGCATTTGGAACACTCTCATGCCGCCATTCACATGACCTTGACCTTTTTAGCTCACCTGAGCGAAACTCATGTGAGCTATTGTTACCGCAATGTGTCCGTCATCCGTCGTCGTCCGTCGTCCGTGAACATTTTCAAACGTCTTCTCCTCGGTAACCATTGGGCCTATAGTCACCAAACTTCATGGTCATGGTCCTTAGGTAGGGGGATTACAAAATTGTTAAAATGAAGTCATCACGTAATCCAAGATGGCCGCCGTCTAAAAATAGCACAAATTCTTCAAAAATCTTCTTCTCAAGAAGCGCCAACCGGATTTCGATCGATGTACAATGCTCTTTCAAAGTTGTTAAAATTGTGACCCCGGGGTCAAAAATGGGCGTGGCCCGTGGGGTCAAATTGGGGTCAAATTTTATTTTTGACTGAATATGGTCATGTCATATATCAAATCGAAGGTATCAATGAGGCGATCACTCTGGTGCATTTTTTGTGGAAATCGGATTGTTATGTCATACAAGATGGCTGCTGAAAGGTCAAAAGGTCGTTCTTTTATTAGAGATTTCAAAATTCTTCTTCACATGAACCACTTGGCCCATGGTAGCCAAACTTAAAAGTTATGGTCCATGGGTGAAGCCTTTTCAGATTTGTTAAAATGGAGGTCATCGCTAATCCAAGATGGCCGCCGTCTAAAAATAGCATAAATTCTTAAAAAATCTGCTTCTCATGAACTGCTAGCCGGATTTCGACGAAACTTGGTAGGAATGATCGATGTACAATGCTCTTTCAAAGTTGTTAAAATGGTGACCCCGGTGTCAAAAACAAAAATGGGCGTGGCCCGTGGGGTCAAATTTTATTTTTGACCGAATATGGTCATGTTATATATCAAATCGAAGGTATCAATGAGACGATCACTCTGGTACATTTTTTGTCGAAATCGGATTGTTATGTCATCCAAGATGGCCGCCAAAATGTCAAAAGGTTGTTCTTTTATTCGAGATTTCAAAATTCTTCTTCACATGAACCGCTTGGCCCATGGTAGCCAAACTTAAAAGTTATGGTCCATGGGTGAAGCCTTTTCAGATTTGTTAAAATGGAGGTCATCGCTAATCCAAGATGGCCGCCGTCTAAAAATAGATAAATTCTTACTTAAAAATCTTCTTCTCATGAACCGCTGGCCGGATTTCGACTAAACTTGGTAGGAATGATCGATTTACAATGCTCTTTGAAAGTTGTGAAAATGGTGACCCCGGGGTCAAAAATGGGCATGGCCCGTGGGGTCAAATTGGGGTCAAATTTTATTTTTGACCGAATATGCTCATGCCATATATCAAATTGAAGGTATCGATGAGGCGATTGCTCTGGTGCAATATCTGTCGGAATCGGATGATTATGTCATCCATGATGGCCACCAAAAGGTCCATTTATTCAAGATTTTGAACGTCTTTTTCTTAGGAACACATGGCCGATGCTGGCCAAACTTCATAGGAAGTTAAGATCTTTGGGTGAAGCCTTTTCAGATTTGGTAAAATGACAGTCATTGCTTAATCCAAGATGACCGCCATCGCCTAGAGGACCCCAGGGTGTCTGATTTAGAGAGGTTTCACTGTAATCCAGGTCTGTGAACATATTTGTCTGCTTTGTGATCACGAACAGACATTATCTTTATAGAAAAGCGACACTGAAATCAAATCAGCGAGGATTTTTGAATGTCCCGTTTAGACATAATCTACTTTAGTTTAGGCATAATCTTCAGCGAAAAATGACAATGAAACCAAATCAGCGGGGAGTTGTGGGAGTTATTCACACGACTTATAACACTTACAATGCTGAAGTAATTTTTCGTCTGCTGTTTTTTTTTATTTTCAATTTTTCTCATCAGAAACATACTTTGACAGCACTTCAGAATCATTTCCAACGGAAATGATTCTAAACTGCTGCCAATCTATGTTTTATTGAGATAAAAGACAAAACATGAAACAACAGCAGACAAGAGTTTTCGGTTCCCGCATTCTGAGTGTTAAAGAGGTTCTCCTATTGGTTATTCACACGACATGTAACCATGGCTGAATTTCAGATTGTGGCCCCCCTGATGATCCCACTGACGGAATAGCTGAGACTCCAGATGGCACGACATTTAGTCAGGAGGCTGTATACGTGTGCATCACCGGGTTTGAAGTCTTGGGAGATCCCACCTCCACATGTCAGGCTGATCAAACATGGACGGCCGCAGACCCAACATGTACCATCAAGGGTATGTGGAAAATACTGACTACATCATATGGTCCATTCGCTGGTAAAATATATGATAGAATTTTAGGCTAGTGCAGGGCCTGATTATTTTGAATCATGATCTGGGGCTACACTGGGCTCAAAACCCATAAGCCACATTTCTCCAGTCATAGTTACATTTGCCATTTGTATGCCTCAATTAAAACACTACTATGTGCCTCAATGTGGCTTTGGCCCTGAATAGACACATTACAAAATATTGTATACATCTGTGACTGGAGAATGGGGCTTATGAGTTTTGTGACCAGTGTACATCCAGATCAGCCTCACAGTCTGGATCTAGATCTGCACTATTCACCATTCCATCAATGAATCACCCATCATGCTTCTCACAAGCAGTATAGATCGATAGCGGGCTACTGGAGTGTGCTGTTTGATCAGGAGCTACACTGGTCACAAATTCCATAAGCCCCATTTCTCGTCACAGCCACAAATTAGTGAGTACTTATTTACAGATTGCGGTGATCCTACGGAGCCACTGAATGGGAGAGTGATGTTTCCGGCAACAAAGTATGGCTTTCAAGCCAGTTTCAGCTGTACCACTGGATACGACCTTATGGGAGACGAAACCACTACCTGCCAGGATGACGGCAAATGGTCCGTCTACCAGATTACCAACTGTCGCATTAAAGGTATACCATACTGCCATCTGGTCCCTCTTTCCGGCTACCAACATTCTCATTAAAGGTATACCCTACTGCCACCTGGTCTCTCTTCGCGGCTACCTACTGTCAAAGGTATACCGTACTATTCATCCCCTTAGGCTTACCCTCAACCTATGTAACTAATAACTTTGCTAAACCCAACCTAGTACTACTGTTGACTGCTGACCTAACCCTAGTGCTATTCATCCTCTAAGGCTTATATGGTTTTGGGCTGGGTATTTATTTCTGCACACTTACAATGCATACACACAAGTTGTGGCCATAGTATAGTGGCACAAACTTGTTGAGATAAGCTAAACCCAAACCTAATACCACTGTTGACTTGACCTAACCCTAATGCTATCCATCCCCTTAGGCTTACCCCCCCCCCCCAACCTATGTAACTAATAACTGGACTAAAACCCAAACCAAGCATCACTAGTAACTGCTGACCTAACCCTAGTACTATCCATCCCCTTGGGCTTACCCCCAAACTATGTAACTTGGGCTTACCCCCAACCTATGTAACTAATAACTGGGCTAAACCCAAACAAAATATATTTAAATGTAAGTAGTTTTTCATCAATAACAAAAAAGTCACCCTCCCCAAAAAAATTGATTTGATGAAATTATTTCAAATATTGATTTTATTGCGAAAAAAATATTTTCCTATGGTAATTTAACATGGGGGCTAAAAATAATAATTGTTTTAATATTTTTTTTATTTGTGTACCGATTTTCAAAATCTAACTTGTTTTCTTAGTTACATCATTTCTAGACAGGTTTCGGAGTCAATTTCCAAATGTTTTTTACTCCTCCCCCAGCGCTTCCTCCTCTTTTTCGCCATGTTAAATTCCCATAGGAAAATCGTTTTTTCGCAATTAAATAAATCATTTGATGGAATTTCATCAATCCAAAAATTTTGGGGAGGGCGACTTTTTTGTTATTGGTGAAAAAGTACTTAAATGTAAATATTTTTAATGTGTTTACTAGCCAAAAGTTGGTTGGCAGAAAAACGTGGAACAGACAGTAGTAAAAAAATCAGCAGCTGGAACCTACCACTATGCTGAACAACAACAACAACAACAACAACAACAACAACAAAACAATGCAGACGACAGTTCTAAGGCATCACGGGACGGTTGAAAATAGCCAAAATTGACTGCTTTTCTGAGGGCGGCGCGTGACTTATAAAAATCACCGCCTCTCACAATCAGTTAAGGAGGCTCTTGCGACAAGTATTGAAAAATACTCGCAAATGAAGTACAAATCGTGCGCCATAATAAAAATGCAGTAACCGCATCAGATGTGTTTAATTAATTTTTCACAAAGTTACCCCACCCACCTATTTTTGGCCAGAAATTTCAACACGACTGAATTTGTTGGAATTGTTCTCATGAAAATACGAGGCACATATACTTTGCTGTGTCTTGTTCTATTGGTTGTAACACCACACCATTTCCTGAAAATGATTCCAAAGCGGGGTCATAACCACCTCAAATTTTCTCTACAAATGCCAGAAAAAATACCTTAAATTCTGACGCAAAACCGTACCGGCGAGACAGAATAGCATGCGCCATTTTCCAAGATGTCAAAATCAACCGGAGCTAACATTCAGTTTCGTAGAATTATGAAATACTCTAAAAAATACACCTAGTCAAGCCTCCCAAAGTTAAGAAATATTCATAAACCTATTTTCCTAGACACACTGGTGT
>CM055265.1:128302073-128402033 GCA_029237695.1 Conchocele bisecta
ATATAGGTTCAAAATTTTTTTTATCGATATTGCTGTCCAAAAATTTAGGGTCGTCAACCTCCAACCACCGGAATGTAATGTTCTCCGATGCTTTCTGTAAATGCCAATTAAATGCTGTGATGATTTCTGTGAACGGATGCAATTAAATGATCAGTATACTACAAATGTGTTACCTTATTATTGGAAAAATAAACTATGTATTAATTGTAATACTTAAATCCAGTTCACCAGATAATCCAAGTAGCATGTGGAAAAATCGATCACTCCATGCTAACACAGTATTGCCAGTAGCCGTGTCCGCTTGGTGAGACATCATGTTTTTTTTAACTGTGACACAGATTTCGGACGAGCGGGTAGACAGACGCACGCGGGTCATTGTTATCACGATGACTAGCAACTGACTGTCCTGTCCATCCGTACGTTTGAAATAAATGCTTACAACTTATACAAGATCACCTTTTTTTTGCCACACGCAAGAATCAAACTGTCAAACCAATACTCCATTCACCGATTTACATTATTATATACGCGTAAACGCGGGTCTGCATCTACCAGTATTACCACCCATATTGCATCGGTTTTTTTTTATAATAATTTTACGTATTAAACTGACAATTCCAGAACTGCTCTGAAATGTATATCAACTTTCAACGTCATTTACGGAAGATACTGATAGAACAGATTTTGAAAATCAATATCGGCAAAATACGATGATGTCTGCTTCGAAATTTATGTCAGTTTTCAACGTAATGCAGAAGTCGATTGTATTTTAATATCTGCCACAAATTCGAATTCCAAATTCAAGACTCGATTACACCCGACTCGATTACACACGGAACGCTCAGCCGTGTCAAATGCCAGGTGTTTATCTGATGACATCATTCAGCGCAAGGCTGTAAACTGTGTGACCTTTAGGCTATGTTTTGAAATTGAACTGATTGGTCAATACGTCATATGATCTTAATGAGAAATGAGAAAATCTTAAATATTTTCCTTCTACATGTATGTGCTCAGAAGTATATGTGGAGATCACCATTTGAACCGTCTAGTCGAGACGGTTCAAATGAGTGGTCACAACATGTACTTTCATTGAGAAATAAAAAAAAATAGAAATGTGGCCCGTCGGCACACGAATGCCCCCGCTGGCAGCCAAAGAAAACGAGGCATGTTTGATTATAAGCCATTTACCCGAGTGTGTGAAATGTGAAGCAGATCCAAGCAAGGAAACACAAATTACAAGACATTTACCTGAGCGTTAAGGTTTCGAAAGCACCAAGTCTGTGACCTTGACCATGGGCTTAGCGGGGGCGGGACGAATGTGGATTTGTCACAGGGCGGTAGAGGACCATTGGAGCAATGCATGTGTGCAATGTGAAGCAGATCCGAGCAAGGAAACAGAAATTATAAGCCATTTACCCAGCGTTAAGGTTTCGAACGCACCAAGTCTGTGACCTTGACCCTGGGCTTAGCGGGGGCGGTACGAATGTGGATTTGTCACAGTGCGGTAGAGGACCATTGGAGCAATGCGTGTGTGCAATGTGAAGCAGATCCGAGCAAGGAAACAGAAATTATAAGCCATTTACCCAGCGTTAAGGTTTCGAACGCACCAAGTCTGTGACCTTGGCCCTGGGCTTAGCGGGGGCGGGACGAATGTGGATTTGCCACACTGCAGCAGCAGGAGTTCCCACCCCCATACAGTCCAGCTGTTCTGTCAGAGCCACCTTACGAAGCATAAAACTTTTCGGTTTCCAAGTACACCACCCGTGATTATGTCCTCCACCGGACACCATACTTATTGTTAACCACTAAAGATTTGTGTACACCAGGAAGTAATCTCTTTATCGCGTGATCGCTATGCGGAGAGGAACATTTGTCGTCTGCTGATAGATACAAATATTAAGAAGACAACGAAGCTCGTCTGTTGGCAGCCTTCACTCAAACTTGGCACAGTTGTATAAAAAAACATGAATATGATAACTTGACCCTGGGCTAAGGGGTATGCGCTGGACCTTGACATTGCGGTCAGTGGCTAAAGTGGGTCGTGGATTTGCTATAGTGTGATATAGTATATTAAGATGAATGCATATGTGAAATATCAATGCGCTCCCTGAAAACAGAAGTTATACAAAGTTTAACCAAACGTTAAGTTTATGAACGCACTAAGTTGGTGATTTTCTACAGCATGATAGCTATTCACATGAGGAATGCATGCAAGTTTGTGACCATGACCTTGCGGAAAGGGGTGGGGGGGTCATGGATCACAATAGAGGATCATCAGATGAATGCATGTATGAAATATCAATTCCCTGTAAAGAAACATACGTTACGCAACAAACATAATTATACCTCAACGTTAAGTTTATGAACATGCTAAATTTGTGACCTTAAGCTTGGGGTAAGGCTTGGGTGGTGGGTCGTGGATTTGCTACAGCATGATATAGGGTCATCTGAGGAATGCATGTATGAAATATCAAGGCGTTCCATGAAAGGAAACAGATGAATAAGACATTTACCCCAACGTTAAGTTTATGAATGTGCTAAGTTTGTGACCTTGACCTTGGGGTAAGGGGAGGGCGGTGTGTCATGAATTTGCTATAGCAGGATATAGTATCATCACATGAATGCATGTATGAAATATCAAGGCGTTCCATGAAAGGAAACAGATGTTATATAAGACATTGACCCCGACGTTAAGTTTATGAATATGCTAAGTTTGTGACCTTGACCTTGGGGTAAGGGTTGAGTCGTGGGTCATGGATTTTCTACAGCATGATAGAGGGTCATCTGAGGAATGCATGTATGAAATATCAAGGCGTTCCATGAAAGGAAACAGATATTAGAAGACATTTACCCCAATGTTAAGTTTATGAATGTGCTAAGTTTGTGACCTTGACCTTGGGGTAAGGGGTGGGTGATGTGTCATGGATTTACTATAGCACGATAGAGTATCATCAAATGAATGCATGTATGAAATAACAAGGTGTTCCATGAAGGGAAACAGATGTTATAAAACATTTACCCCAACGTTAAGTTTATGAATGTGCAAAGTTTGTGACCTTGACTTGGGGTAAGAGTTGGGTGGTGGATCATGGATTTGCTACAGCATGATAGAGGGTCATCTAAGGAATGTATGTATGAAATATCAAGGCGTTCCATGAAAAGAAACAGATGTTATAATACCTTTACCCCAACGTTAATTTTATGAACATGCTAAGTTTGTGACCTTGACCTTGGGGTAAGGGTTGGGTGCTGGGTCATGGATTTGCTACAGCATGATAGAGGGTCATCTGAGGAATGCATGAATGAAATATCAAGGCGTTCCATGAAAGGAAACAGATGTTACAAGACATTTACCCCAACTTTAAGTTTATGAATGTGCTAAGTTTGCGACCTTGACCTTGGGGTAAGGGTTGGGTGGTGTGTCATGGATTTGCTACAGCATGATAGAGGGTCATCTGAGGAATGCATGTATGAAATAACAAGGTGTTCCATGAAAGGAAACAGAAGTTATAAGACATTTACCCCAACGTTTAGTTTGTTCACGCCGACGCCGCCGAAGTGCAGGCAAGCTAAAAAGGTGTCCCAGTTACATGTAGATATGACCAGTATATTTTATTTTATTTTTGGGTGCCCCCGATATAGGCAAGCGGCGGTCGGATAGGAATGCCCTTGCTAAGGTAAACAACAGCATGATAATGGTGGACGGATAGGAAATCTAACAGACACGAGAAGATAAAGAGTTCTCGTTGGAAATAAACAAGTACTACTCAGTAAAATAGTCTCTGAAGCTTACGAAAAATCAGACACTATTTCTGACGTGACGCGTGCGAAGTTTATCAAGAGGAAAAACTACACATCAGATCGGTTCGATCTTTCTAACTGACTTTCTGATTTGAATTATTACTAAACGATAATACTTGCGAGCACATACTTCCTTGCTAACCAGTCGATGCATAGCGCGATTGCCACCGCATGGTGGACATAGCAGTGACTCGGATCTGGTCCCTACCCCGCAATGCCGACATGGGCGAGGCGAAACGGACCCTTTTCGCATCTATGCCCGGTGATGCTTGCAATACTCGTAAATATCGGTATGATGACATCTCTCGTGACTACCTGTCTTCAACCAGGCACAATTATTCTTAACTCGAACCATTGTGTGATGATGATGATATATACCGAGTATAACCTAACATGTTGTCAGAGGTGGTGACATCTCACGTCACTATCTCCTATGCGTCCTCACTATGATGGAGAATGGGAGTTTTGTACCTTTCTAAGTACTATTATATTTACACCCAGGCACATTTGAATTGTTTTGTACATTGTTTAGAAAGGTGTTTCATGTATATACAAACAATAATTGACCATCCAATACACGCTAGAATCACATGTGCTTAGGTCTCACGGGACAGTGGGCAGCTAGCTTTAAAAAGGGGGTGGACGAAATTCTATATACTTCACTACCGACCCTGTAAGTTACACCAGTGTGTCTAGAAAAATAGGTTTATGAATATTTCTTGACTTTAGGAGGCTTGACTAGGTGTATTTTTTAGAGTATTTCATAATTCTACGAAACTGAATGTTAGCTCCGATTGATTTTGACATCTTGGAAAATGGCGCATGCTATTCTGTCTCGCCGGTACCGTTTCGCGTCAGAATTTAACGTATTTTTCTGGCATTTGTAGCGAAAATGTGAGGTGGTTATCACCCCGCTTTGGTATCATTTTAAAGTATCTGTGCCTCGTATTTTCATGAGAACAATTCCAACAAATTCAGTCGTGTTGAAATTTCTGGCCAAAAATAGATGGGTGGGGTAACTTTGTGAACAAGAGCTGTAGGAGAACAACATAGCTCGACTACGAGGGTTGTCGATGTAAACATAGCTTGACAAACAAGGTGGCCGCGGCCTGCATAACAACCTTAACCAAGGTTGACTAAAAACCTTAACGAAGGGAAATTAAGTAAGTAATTCAAGGTTAAATGTAGGTCAATGTCAGATATAGGTCTGGGGTTATAGATGTACATCACTAGGAGATGAAGTTTTCCAAGTATGGTTGCTGTAGGCCCAGGAGTATTCCATATACAAGCTTGACTAAGAATTTCGCCACGGAAGCGGTATTGCGCCTGCCGAGGCATTTGGCCGTGAACATTACAAGTAAATAAATGACCTTGACCTTGAGAATTTGGATGTGGGGGTGTGCGTAATGAAGCATCATCCCTAGACAAACACTGATGCAAAATATTATCAAAGTCTGGCAAGGGGTTAATATAAAGAGATATTGTGAAAAAACAATAACTTTAATGCATTTGTGTTACAAAACCGGTGAACATTACAAGTAAATAAATGACCTTGACCTTGAGAATTTGGATGTGGGGGTGTGCGTAATGAAGCATCATCCCTAGACAAACATTGATGCGAAATATTATCAAAAGCTGTCAAGGGGTTAAAAGAGATATTGTGAAAAAACCTTAACCAAGGGGAATTAACTAAGTAATTCAAGGTTAAATGTAGGTCAAGGTCAACTATAGGCCAGGGGTTGTTGATGTACATCACTAGGAGATGAAGTTGTCCAAGTACAGTTGGTGTAGGGCCAGGAGTATTCCATCTACAAGCTTGAGTAAAAACCTTAACCAAAGGGAATTAAGTAAGTAATTCAAGAGGAAATGTAGGTCAAGGTGAAATATAGATCAGGGATTATTGATGTACACCCCTATGAGAAAAGGTTGTCCAAGTATGTTGTCTGCATGCACAATAGTATTCCATGTACAAGCTTGACTAAAAACCTTAACCAAGGTTGACTAAAAACCTTAACCAAGGGGAATTAACTAAGTAATTCAAGGTTAAATGTAGGTCAAGGTCAAATATAGGCCAGGGGTTATTGATGTACATCACTAGGAGATGAAGTTGTCCAAGTATGGTTGGTGTAGGGCCAGGAGTATTCCATCGACAAGCTTGACTAAAAACCTTAACCAAAGGGAATTAACAAAGTAATTCAAGAGGAAATGTAGGTCAAGGTCAAATATAGATCAGGGGTTATTGATGTACATCCCTATGACAAAAGGTTGTCCAAGTATGGTGTCTGTATGCACAATAGTATTCCATGTACAAAATTGATGAAATTAGCAATATAGAGCGAGACGAGCAGTTTCGGTGAAAAAACCTTTTCCCTTAATGTCTCACGGGACAGTGGGCAGCTAGCTTTAAAAAGGGGGTGGACGATTTTCTATATACTTCACTACCGACCCTGTAAGTTACACCAGTGTGTCTAGGAAAATAGGTTTATGAATAATTCTTGACTTTGGGAGGCTTGACTAGGTGTATTTTTTAGAGTATTTCATAATTCTACGAAACTGAATGTTAGCTCCGGTTGATTTTGACATCTTGGAAAATGGCGCATGCTATTCTGTCTCGCCGGTACGGTTTCGCGTCAGAATTTAAGGTATTTTTTCTGGCATTTGTAGAGAAAATTTGAGGTGGTTATGACCCCGCTTTGGAATCATTTTCAGGAAATGGTGTGGTGTTACAACCAATAGAACAAGACACAGCAAAGTATATGTGCCTCGTATTTTCATGAGAACAATTCCAATAAATTCAGTCGTGTTGAAATTTCTGGCCAAAAATAGGTGGGTGGGGTAACTTTGTGAAAAATTAATTAAACACATCTGATGCGGTTACTGCATTTTTATTATGGCGCACGATTTGTACTTCATTTGCGAGTATTTTTCAATACTTGTCGCAAGAGCCTCCTTAACTGATTGTGAGAGGCGGTGATTTTTATAAGTCACGCGCCGCCCTCAGAAAAGCAGTCAATTTTGGCTATTTTCAACCGTCCCGTGATGCCTTAGAACTGTCGTCTGCATTGTTTTGTTGTTGTTGTTGTTGTTGTTGTTCAGCATAGTGGTAGGTTCCAGCTGCTGATTTTTTTACTACTGTCTGTTTCACGTTTTTCTGCCAACCAACTTTTGGCTAGTAAACACATTAAATTTTAAAAATATTTACATTTAAGTACTTTTTCACCAATAACAAAAAAGTCGCCCTCCCCAAAATTTTTGGATTGATGAAATTCCATCAAATGATTTATTTAATTGCGAAAAAACGATTTTCCTATGGGAATTTAACATGGCGAAAAAGAGGAGGAAGCGCTGGGGGAGGAGTAAAAAACATTTGGAAATTGACTCCGAAACCTGTCTAGAAATGATGTAACTAAGAAAACAAGTTAGATTTTGAAAATCGGTCCACAAATAAAAACAAGAGGGCCATGATGGCCCTAATTCGCTCACCTGACTCCATGAACACCAGAGGAGAATGTGACATTGAGTTCATGTGTTTTAAAAAAATTGTGCTATTTTTAGATGGCGGTCATCTTGGATTAAGCGATGACTCATTTTACAAAATCTGAAAATGCTTCACCCAGCATCGGCCATGTGGTCCCTGAGAAAAAGACGTTAACAATCTTGAATAAATGGACCTTTTGGTGGCCATCATGGATGACATAATCATCCGATTCCGACAAATATTGCACCAGAGTGATCGCCTCATTGATACCTTCAATTTGATATATGACATGACCATATTAAGTCAAAAATAAAATTTGACCCCAATTTGACCCCACGGACCACGGCCATTTTTGACCACGGGGTCACCATTTTAACAACTTTCAAAGAGCAATGTACATCGATCATTCATACCAAGTTTCGTCGAAATCCGGCTAGCGGTTCATGAGAAGAAGATTTTTTAAGAATTTATGCTATTTTTTGTGAAGAAGAATTTTGAAATCACTAATAAAAGAACGACCTTTTGACATTTCGGCGGCCATCTTGGATGACATAACAATCCGATTTGTACAAAAAATGTACCAGAGTGATCGCCTCATTGATACCTTCGATTGATATATAACATGACCATATTCGGTCAAAAATAAAAAGAAAAATTTGACCCCACGGCCACGCCCATTTTTTTTTTGACCCCAGGGTCACCATTTTAACAACTTTGAAAGAGCATTGTACATCGATCATTCCTACTAAGTTTCGTCGAAATCCGGCTAGCGGTTCATGAGAAGAAGATTTTTTAAGAATTTATGCTATTTTTAGACGGCGGCCATCTTGGATTAGCGATGACCTCCATTTAACAAATCTGAAAAGGCTTCACACATGGACCATAACTTTTAAGTTTGGCTACCATGGGCCAAGCGGTTCATGTGAAGAAGAATTTTGAAATCTCTAATAAAAGAACCTTTTGACATTTTGGCGGCCATCTTGGATGACATAACAATCCGATTTGTACAAAAAAATGTAACAGAGTGATCGCCTCATTGATACCTCGATTTTGATATATAACATGACCATATTCGGTCAAAAATAAAAATTTGACCCCACGGGCCACGCCCATTTTTGACCCCGGGGTCACCATTTTAACAACTTTGAAAGAGCATTGTACATCGATCATTCCTACTAAGTTTCGTCGAAATCCGGCTAGCGGTTCATGAGAAGAAGATTTTTTAAGAATTTATGCTATTTTTAGACGGCGGCCATCTTGGATTAGCGATGACCTCCATTTTAACAAATCTGAAAAGGCTTCACACATGGACCATAACTTTTAAGTTTGGCTACCATGGGCCAAGCGGTTCATCATGGAAGAAGAATTTTGAAATCTCTAATAAAAAAACCTTTTGACATTTTGGCGGCCATCTTGGATGACATAACAATCCGATTTGTACAAAAAATGTAACAGAGTGATCGCCTCATTGATACCTTCGATTTGATATATAACATGACCATATTCGGTCAAAAATAAAATTTGACCCCACGGGCCACGCCCATTTTTGACCACCCCGGGGTCACCATTTTAACAACTTTGAAAGAGCATGTACATCGATCATTCCTACCAAGTTTCGTCGAAATCCGGCTAGCGGTTCATGAGAAGAAGATTTTTTAAGAATTTATGCTATTTTTAGACGGCGGCCATCTTGGATTAGCGATGACCTCCATTTTAACAAATCTGAAAGGCTTCACACATGGACCATAACTTTTAAGTTTGGCTACCATGGGCCAAGCGGTTCATGTGAAGAAGAATTTTGAAATCTCTAATAAAAGAACGACCTTTTGACCTTTCGGCGGCCATCTTGGATGACATAACAATCCGATTTCGACAGAAAATGCACCAGAGTGATCGCCTCATTGATACCTTCAATTTGATATATGACATGACCATATTCGGTCAAAAAATAAAATTTGACCCCAATTTGACCCCACGGGCCACGCCCATTTTTGACCCCGGGGTCACCATTTTAACAACTTTGAAAGAGCAATGTACATCGATCATTCCTACCAAGTTTCGTCGAAATCTGGCAAGCGGTTCATGAGAAGAAGATTTTTTAAGAATTTATGCTATTTTTAGATGGCGGCCATCTTGGATTAGCGATGACCTCCATTTTAACAAATCTGAAAAGGCTTCACCCATGGACCATAACTTTTAAGTTTGGCTACCATGGGCCAAGCGGTTCATGTGAAGAAGAATTTTGAAATCTCTACTAAAAGAACGACCTTTTGACCTTTCGGCGGCCATCTTGGATGACATAACAATCCGATTTCGACAGAAAATGCACCAGAGTGATCGCCTCATTGATACCTTCAATTTGATATATGACATGACCATATTCGGTCAAAAATAAAATTTGACCCCAATTTGACCCCACGGGCCACGCCCATTTTTGACCCCGGGGTCACCATTTTAACAACTTTCAAAGAGCAATGTACATCGATCATTCCTACCAAGTTTCGTCGAAATCCGGCCAGCGGTTCATAAGAAGAAGATTTTTTAAGAATTTATGCTATTTTTAGACGGCGGCCATCTTGGATTAGCGATGACCTCCATTTTAACAAATCTGAAAAGGCTTCACCCATGGACCATAACTTTTAAGTTTGGCTACCATGGGCCAAGCGGTTCATGTGAAGAATAATTTTGAAATCTCTAATAAAGAACGACCTTTCGACCTTTCGGCGGCCATCTTGGATGACATAACAATCCGATTTCGACAAAAAATGCACCAGAGTGATCGCCTCATTGATACCTTCAATTTGATATATGAAATGGCCATATTCAGTCAAAAATAAAATTTGACCCCAATTTGACCCCACGGGCCACGCCCATTTTTTTTTTAACCCCAGGGTCCACCATTTTAACAACTTTGAAAGAGCAATGTACATCGATCATTCTTACCAAGTTTTGTCGAAATCCGGTTGGCGGTTCTTGAGAAGAAGATTTTTTAAGAATTTGTGCTATTTTTAGACGGCGGCCATCTTGGATTACGTAATGACGTCATTTGAACAATTTTGTAATCCCCCTACGTAAGGACCATGACCATGAAGGTTGGTGACCATAGGCCTAATGGTTACCGAGGAGAAGACGTTTGAAAATGTTCACGGACGATGACGACGACGACGACGACGACGACGAACGACGGACGACAGACGACGGACGACGGACACATTGCGGTAACAATAGCTCACATGAGCTTTGCTCAGGTGAGCTAAAAATATTAAAACAATTATTATTTTTAGCCCCCATGTTAAATTACCATAGGAAAATATTTTTTTCGCAATAAAATCAATATTTGAAATAATTTCATCAAATCAATTTTTTTGGGGAGGGTGACTTTTTTGTTATTGATGAAAAACTACTTACATTTAAATATATTTTGTTTGGGTTTAGCCCAGTTATTAGTTACATAGGTTGGGGGTAAGCCAAGTTACATAGTTTGGGGGTAAGCCCAAGGGATGGATAGTACTAGGGTTAGGTCAGCAGTTACTAGTGATGCTTGGTTTGGGTTTTAGTCCAGTTATTAGTTACATAGGTTGGTGGGGGGGGTAAGCCTAAGGGGATGGATAGCATTAGGTTAGGTCAAGTCAACAGTGGTATTAGGTTTGGGTTTAGCTTATCTCAACAAGTTTGTGCCACTATACTATGGCCACAACTTGTGTGTATGCATTGTAAGTGTGCAGAAATAAATACCCAGCCCAAAACCATATAAGCCTTAGAGGATGAATAGCACTAGGGTTAGGTCAGCAGTCAACAGTAGTACTAGGTTGGGTTTAGCAAAGTTATTAGTTACATAGGTTGGGGGTAAGCCTAAGGGGATGAATAGTACGGTATACCTTTGACAGTAGGTAGCCGCGAAGAGAGACCAGGCGGCAGTAGGGTATACCTTTAATGAGACTGTTGGTAGCCGGAAAGAGGGACCAGATGGCAGTATGGTATACCTTTAATGCGACAGTTGGTAATCTGGTAGACGGACCATTTGCCGTCATCCTGGCAGGTACTGGTTTCGTCTCCCATAAGGTCGTAAGTACCAGTGTGGACAGCTGAAACTGGCTTGAAAGCCATACTTTTGTTGCCGGAAACATCACTCTCCCATTCAGTGGCTCCGTAGGATCACCGCAATCTGTAAATAAGTACTCACTAATTTGTGGCTGTGACAAGAAATGGGGCTTATGGAATTTGTGACCAGTGTAGCTCCTGATCAAACAGCACACTCCAGTAGCCCGCTATCGATCTATACTGCTTGTGAGAAGCATGATGGGTGATTCATTGATGGAATGGTGAATAGTGCAGATCTAGATCCAGACTGTGAGGCTGATCTGGATGTACACTGGTCACAAAACTCATAAGCCCCATTCTCCAGTCACAGATGTATACAATATTTTGTAATGTGTCTATTCAGGGCCAAAGCCACATTGAGGCACATAGTAGTGTTTTAATTGAGGCATACAAATGGCAAATGTAACTATGACTGGAGAAATGTGGCTGATGGGTTTTGAGCCCAGTGTAGCCCCAGATCATGATTCAAAATAATCAGGCCCTGCACTAGCCTAAAATTCCATCATATATTTTACCAGCGAATGGACCATATGATGTAGTCAGTATTTTCCACATACCCTTGATGGTACATGTTGGGTCTGCGGCCGTCCATGTTTGATCAGCCTGACATGTGGAGGTGGGATCTCCCAAGACTTCAAACCCGGTGATGCACAAGTATATGGCCTCCTGACTAAATGTCGTGCCATCTGGAGTCTCAGCTATTCCGTCAGTGGGATCATCAGGGGGGCCACAATCTGAAATTCAGCCATGGTTACATGTCGTGTGAATAACCAATAGGATCATTTGAAATGATTCTGAAGTGCTGTCAAAGTATGTTTCTGATGAGAAAAATTGAAAATAAAAAAAACAGCAGACGACAAAATTACTTCAGCATTGTAAGTGTTATAAGTCGTGTGAATAACTCCCACAACTCCCCGCTGATTTGGTTTCATTGTCATTTTTCGCTGAAGATTATGCCTAAACTAAAGTAGATTATGTCTAAACGGGACATTCAAAAATCCTCGCTGATTTGATTTCAGTGTCGCTTTTCTATAAAGATAATGTCTGTTCGTGATCACAAAGCAGACAAATATGTTCACAGACCTGGATTACAGTGAAACCTCTCTCTAAATCAGACACCCTGGGGTCCTCCAGGCAATGCTAAATTTGGTTATTTTTGCTAATCGTACACGTACATCGTGTGTTAGGGTTTTACAGTGTTTGTGGTGAGTATACGAGTGTGCAATGCGGAAACTAACTTATTATACAAAAAATCTGTATCAAGTGTCCAAATATTGAAGCAATCAGTCAAGTAATATGAATGTTATATCATGATGAAGAAACTTGTACAAACTTTTTGATGCCAAAAAGTGGGTAAGTGTTTCCGCAAAATTATAAAAGTAAACAAGAAGGCCATGATGGCCCTAATTCGCTCACCTGACTCCATGAACACCAGAGGAGAATGCGACATTGAGTTCATGTGTTTTAAAAAAATTGTGCTATTTTTAGATGGCGGTCATCTTGGATTAAGCAATGACTGTCATTTTACCAAATCTGAAAAGGCTTCACCCAAAGATCTTAACTTCCTATGAAGTTTGGCCAGCATCGGCCATGTGGTTCCTAAGAAAAAGACGTTCAAAATCTTGAATAAATGGACCTTTTGGTGGCCATCATGGATGACATAATCATCCGATTCCGACAAATATTGCACCAGAGCAATCGCCTCATCGATACCTTCAATTTGATATATGGCATGAGCATATTATGTCTAAAAAATAAAATTTGACCCCAATTTGACCCCACGGGCCATGCCCATTTTTGACCCCGGGGTCACCATTTTCACAACTTTGAAAGAGCATTGTAAATCGATCATTCCTACCAAGTTTAGTCGAAATCCGGCCAGCGGTTCATGAGAAGAAGATTTTTTAAGAATTTATGCTATTTTTTAGACGGCGGCCATCTTGGATTAGCGATGACCTCCATTTTAACAAATCTGAAAAGGCTTCACCCATGGACCATAACTAAGATTTGGCTACCATGGGCCAAGCGGTTCATGTGAAGAAGAATTTTGAAATCTCGAATAAAAGAACAACCTTTTGACATTTCGGCGGCCATCTTGGATGACATAATAATCCGATTTCGACAAAAAATGTACCAGAGTGATCGCCTCATTGATACCTTCGATTTGATATATAACATGACCATATTCGGTCAAAAATAAAATTTGACCCCACGGGCCACGCCCATTTTTGACACCGGGGTCACCATTTTAACAACTTTGAAAGAGCATTGTACATCGATCATTCCTACCAAGTTTCGTCGAAATCCGGCTAGCGGTTCATGAGAAGAAGATTTTTTAAGAATTTATGCTATTTTTAGACGGCGGCCATCTTGGATTAGCGATGACCTCCATTTTAACAAATCTGAAAAGGCTTCACCCATGGACCATAACTTTTAAGTTTGGCTACCATGGGCCAAGCGGTTCATGTGAAGAAGAATTTTGAAATCTCTAATAAAAGAACGACCTTTTGACCTTTGAGCGGCCATCTTGTATGACATAACAATCCGATATGACATGACCATATTCAGTCAAAAATAAAATTTGACCCCAATTTGACCCCACGGGCCACGCCCATTTTTGACCCCGGGGTCACAATTTTAACAACTTTGAAAGAGCATTGTACATCGATCGAAATCCGGTTGGCGCTTCTTGAGAAGAAGATTTTTGAAGAATTTGTGCTATTTTTAGACGGCGGCCATCTCGGATTAAGTGATGACTTCATTTTAACAATTTTGTAATCCCCCTACCTAAGGATGACGTAATCATATGATTTAGACAAAAAATGTTCCAGAGTGATTGTCTCGTCAATACCTTCGATTTGATATATTACATGACTATATTCGGTTAAAAATAAAATTTGACCCCTATTTGACCCCTCGGGCGATGCCCATTTTTGACCCACGGGCCACCATATGAACAAATCTGAAACAGCGCTAACTATCGATCATTCATACCAAGTATCGTCGAAATCGGCCTGGCGGTTCGTGAGAAGAAGATTTTTTAAGAATTTGACCTACTTTTCCATGGCGGCCATCTTGGATTGTCGATGACCTCCATTTTAACAAATCTGAAATGGCATCACCCATATATCATCCCTGTGAAGTTTAACCAATATCGGCTCAGCAGTTCGGGAGAAGAAGATGATTGAAAATGTTCACGGACGGACGGACGGACGGACGGACGGACCACGGACGACGGACACTTTGCCATAACAATAGCTCACATGAGCTTTGCTCAGGTGAGCTAAAAAGAGATACAGTATAACGAAAAACGTCAACCAAAAAACTTTAACCGGACACACGTACGTACGCCAAAGTGCCGACTATATCACGCTTTCCGCAAGCGGGCGCGACAAAAAACTTCAACCAAAAACTTTAACCAAAAATTTCAAAGTAATTAGACCTTGACATTGGGCACAGGGGCCGCACGGGAGGGGGGTAGAATGAAAATATAGATGATGATAAACACCCAATGTGAAGTTTCGAGGTAAATGGCGAAGCAGTTGCAGAGATATAGTATAACAAAAAACTTTAACCAAAAAACTTAACCAAAAACTTCAAAGTAATTTGACCTTGACATTGGGCACAGGGGCCGCACGGGAGGGGGTAGAATGAAAATAT
This sequence comes from Conchocele bisecta, assembly GCA_029237695.1. NCBI lineage: Eukaryota > Metazoa > Mollusca > Bivalvia > Lucinida > Thyasiridae > Conchocele > Conchocele bisecta. The sequence goes on from CM055265.1 coordinate 128,317,114, forward strand.
AGATGATGATAAACACCCATGTGAAGTTTCAAGGTAATGGGCAAAGCAGATGCAGAGATATAGTACAACGAAAAACTTTAACCAAAAAACTTAACCAAAAACTTTAACCAAAAACTTCAAAGTAATTTGACCTTGACATTGGGCACAGGGGCCGCACGGGTGGTGGGTAGAATGAAAATATGGATGATGATAAACACCCATGTGAAGTTTCAAGGTAATGGGCAAAGCAGTTGCAGAGATATAGTATAACGAAAAACTTTAACCAAAAAAAGTAATTTGACCTTGACATTGGGTACAGGGGCCGCACGGGAGGGGGGTAGAATGAAAATATAGATGATGATAAACACCTATGTGAAGTTTCAAGGTAATGGGCAAAGCAGTTGCAGAGATATAGTACAGTGGAACCCCTCCAAACCGGACCCCTTCTATACCGGAATTCGAGCTATACCGAACATACGACCACGTCCCAATATTCTGCTATATAAACACATTAGTTTCTACCCCTCTATTCCGGAACCCCTCTACTCCGTAATCCTTACGCCATTTCAAGTCCAAAACCATATTTCAGCGTTAAAATAACCCCGGAAAACGGAAACACGGTCACCTGTCAGGATGTCATCCAAGAATACACCGCGCCCAATTTCAATGTTGTTGTTTCAAGCGGGTGTCAAAATCACACCGTGTTTACAATAGACTGGTTCCCGGTAGTATTGTTCAGCTCTGGTTCCCAAAATGCGGAGCCACGAGAATGAGACGATTCTAACGGACTCCCAACTTCTCATTTGTGTGGAAGAAATAACAAAATTGATCAAATTACGCACATTAACTTGAGCCTTGTACAAGCGCTATCCATGCGTGTAATGCGCTAAGCGGTGCTTTTGAACGTTATAAACGGCATTACAAAGTTAAGAATCTATTCAATACATGCGACCTAAATACAAGACATGTTTGCTGTTTTACAAGCTCATTACAATAGCATGGTTCACAATTGAATTATACGCGTACGTAACAATTACGGAAATAAAATAATCGGCACATTATTTGTGAACCTACCGTACCGATTAATTAGAGATAATCTGATAATTCCTTAACCATGGCTGTAAACTCGTGACTGTAGCCTGTGGGCTATTGTAGCAGCTCGCGGTAACTACACAGCACACGCGAAATGTGTCATATGCTCTTTCGACCAGTGTAGACCGTAAGACTCAGTTACATTGCGAATCTGCACTATTGCTATACCCCTTGCGAATCTGCACATATTTATTGAAAAAATGTGTACATATACTTTCAATATGCTAATAATGGTATATACTATACAAATCCAAGAGTTAATGATGGAAAACATACATTTCCTTAACTGGAAATAGAAAACCCCTCTAAACCGAAAACCCCATAAACCGAACTTTTCAGTCTGTCCCCAGGGTGTTCGGTTTGGAGGGGTTCCACTGTATAACAAAAAACATTAAACAAAAAACAAAAATAACAACCAAAAACTTTAACCAAAAAACATAACCAAAAAACTTAACCAAAAACTTTAACCAAAAAACTTAACCAAAAACTTTAAACCAAAAACTTTAACCAAAAAACTTAACCAAAAACTTAACCAAAAAACTTAACCAAAAACTAACCAAAAACAATTTAACCAAAAAACTTAACCAAAAACTTTAACCAAAAACTTTAACCAAAAACTTTAACCAAAAAACATAACCGGACACACGTACGTACGTACGTACGTACGTACGCCAAAGTGCCGACTATATCGCGCTTTCCGCAAGCGGGCGCGACTAAAACCACGTAATCCCATATCCCGTAATCATATGTTTGTGAAACGTTAAGTCACATGGCTACAAAACCATGTGATCCCATATCCCGCTATCATACGTTTGTGAAATGTTATTTCACTTGGCTGTGAAACCATATGTTCCCATATTCCGTTATCATAACTTGCAGGGTTCAAGCTAGGCCAAAAATTTAGGGGAGAAGTGACTTCTCCCTCCTGGCAAAATAGGAGAAGTGAGGCAAAATTAGGAGAAGTGATAAAAATCATAATTTCACGTTTCACAGCAGGCTTGGCGAGCTGCCCGTTAACCAGTTTGTTCAGAGACATTATGACGGTTTAAACCGAATACATCATTGTCTTAAAGACAAGCAGTATTTAAGGGCATGCGTCGATGCGTCACGGACATCCAAGAGACAATGAGGTTGCGCACATTTGACTATATTTAGATTTCTTACTATTAAAATCGGGCATCAATTATCACACTACACGACTTTCAAACAAGGAATTATATTGTTTTCATTGAAGAAACCGCCAATTAATTAATACGGCCCTTGATGTTAAGGCCCGATTCATTAAGCGCGATTAATTTAGAATGTAACAGCTCGACACTCTGTGGTACACACCTGTGGTGTACACAGCACAGGTCACATGTCTCCAGTTATCACGTGATCCGCAATCCGCATAAATTTAACAGGTCGTCCAATAGAAAAATCGATACCGCAACCTTCACATCACGTGTTACAGCATGGGCCCAGCTGCGCGATTAGCTTTACATACAACGGAGAACCAGCCATGTGCGTGTGCAGTTTACACAAGATTTGTGTAAACAAACTATGATACTGCCCCCAATACAAAGTTTACGAACCCATTTCATTGCATATTTCTGCGAATGTAAAACTATCATCTGTATACAGAACGATCCAAGATATTTATGAGATTATGACGGGATATTGAGGGTAAAACCAGACTGGTCACAGAAGAGCGTTTTTCCCGATTTTCTCGCGTCTTGACACATCTCGATAACTGATCACTGACCGACACGGTACACAGCCAAGCAGCCGGGTGCATCAATTAAGTGGGATTATACCAGCTGGAATTAGCGAGATATGATCAGTGTATGGGAAATCCGGATTACCGGATACAAATTTGGTTCTAGCTGGGTTTTTGAGAATATATTTTCCGAGATTTTTTTAGGGCGAAGTGGACTTCGCTTTTCTGGACGGACAGGGCGAAGTCCGAGAGATCAAGGCGAGAACTTCGCCCCCAAACCTGAACCCTGCATGATAAGTTTGGTATCATTCATTCAATGATACCAAACTTATGATAGCAGGTTTGGGATCAATGATTGGATATTGTTATAGGTTAAATATGGTATTCTAATATGGCAATAAAGAATATATGACAATAAAGAATTAAAGATTACAAGTGTTGATTATTATAACAAGAACCAACAATGTAACGTATGGACAGATATACACTATGTAACAATATTCAATTGTCTTACCTCTGGGGTTGCAGATTGGGTCGACATCACTCCAGCTTGCATCCGCCTGACATGTCCTCAATGTGACCCCTTGGATATCGTAGCCAGTATCACAGTTGTAGTTGACCTCATCCTCGTATACCCCGTTCGTCTTGTCCACGGTGCCATGATCTGGAGCCAGTAGTGGTGGACAACCTGAAATCAGGAAAACGAAAGTGAAAAGGTTTAACCCTTTCAACCCTAAGTAATATAAAAGGTGAATGTGTTTAACGTGCCAGCAACAGCGAAGATTATATAGACAGGTTCTTAATGCCAAGTCTCACCTGAAAGACCAGTGGCATGTAACTACATGTACAGTAGGTGGACAGAAGTAATTTCCTGAAAGTAAAACTCCCATAGACTTACATGTATTGCCATCTTTACTATAAAATATGTAGCTCAGTGTATACCTTACGACCAATTTGAATGAAATATAAAGTGCTTGAAAGAAAATAGATTTATGCAGAATATGAATGTTTTGGTTACTGAATATCACAAGCAGTTCGATAGATACATGTTTTTAAATATGCCGTAATTATTTGAAGTCACTTTTCGAGTGACGTCACCATTGAAGTCAATGGGAACAGCAGTTCCAAAAATGTCCCATATGTTTAACTGCATGCGTCTTGTAAACTACTTTGAATATTGAATACCCATATGAATCAAATTCTGCGCAAATCTATTGGCAACTCAATGCATTTTATTTCATTCAAATATGAACAGTATATTTGAAGTAACATGCTAACAAGCACAGTTACAAATACATGTAAGTCTATGGGATTTCAATGGGTGGGAAATTACTTCTATCCAACATCTGTACTATGAGAGTATTTTTCATGCCTAAGACGGGGATTGAACCCACAATCGTCAGTATTGACGGCCAATGGTGTACACACTAAAAGTATGGTTCACAAAACCGAATGTTTTTTGATAATACTAAAAGTGTATAAATATTTATGAATGAACCCTTACATTTTATTTCGTAAAAGTTGGTCAAATATTGATCTTATTGCGAAAAAACAATTTCTCCATGTTAAATCCCCATGACATCTGCACAGAGTGAGATGTCTATAGGGATTTAAAATACGGATCTTTTTCAATTTCAAAAATAGTTGACCGATCATTTCCAACCTGTCTAGCCAAGTTTCAGAGTCGATTTCCAAAATTTCTATTTTTCGACTACTCCTCCATGTTCTCCACCTCAGCTCCCCCCATGTTAAATTCCCATAGAGAAATCATTTTTCGTAATAAAATCAATACTTCAGCAAATGTTACGAATAAAAAGAATGCTCATTCTAAAATATAAAAAAAAATGTGTTTGCATTGTTTATATAGCCGTACAATTTGGGCAGGTTTCGTGAAACAGACAGAGGACTATCAAGCCAGCCATGGAAAAGAATCGTGAATTTGGGTCAGCGACAGACTAAATTGACCGTGATGCAAATATGTGGCCGAGATTTGAGAACTTATTGGGCTTATGGGATTTGTGATCTGTGTAGATGCTGATTAAATAAAACACTCCTCTAGCCTGATGACGATCTATACTCCTTGTTAGAAGAATGACAGCTGTTTCATTGATGGAATATCGAACAGTGTAGATCCTGATCAGACTGTGCGGATGCACAGGCTGATCTGGATCTACACTGGTCCCAAAAACCCATAAGCCGCATTCTCCAGTCACAGCCACATACATGTATGTGGTTTCAGATATTTTTGTCGTGTAAACATTTTGTTATTTAATTTACATATCTGAAGGTCAAACAAGGGATGAACCCAGATTCCGGGTAGATGAACCACATCATTAAAGGTGCATGCCCACTCAGTAGGCACAAAATGTTCTTTATAGGAATTAAACAAGTGTATAATTGTTTCACTATTCCACCAGTTCTAAAATTAGCAGTGCACGCTATACAGATATAATCATTTAGTAATATTTATTTTACTGATAGTGACGTGCGGTGGTATCAGGCTATTTTCATATACAAATGAGGCATGATATATAATAATATTTTCGACAGATTATAAAGTATGATCATTGCACATCAAAAATAAAATACAGGGAATAAATAGTAATGTCCGTTAACATTTTAAGGAAACACTGTTATCGCCCCTGATATCCGCGTGGAAATTTACATCCGATATAAAATGTATAATAATGCCAATCAATACATGGGGTAATGGTGAATGAATGTTTATTTTGGCAGAAAATGTATCAGATGATGACTCTGATATAAAGAACATTTTGTGCCTACTGAGTGGGCATGTACCTTTAAATTAACCCTTCATATGCTCCAAACCTGCCATCCACGATATCAAAATAGATTACTCTATGAATATGTTGAATGAGTGAACTTACTGACGATGGTACAGATAGGTGGCGGGTCACTCCACAATCCGTCTGGCTGGCAAGTTGGCTGGGCAACACCAATGAGCTCATAGCCAGTGATACATGAATAGGTTGCTGTAGTTGCATAGTTGGTGCCACCGGGCGTCACAACTGACCCATCCACTGGACTGACCAGCTCACCGCAATCTAGGATACAATACAGTTAACCCTCACAATGCTGGGGGGCCGTTTCACTAAACTTTGTACGACTAAAATATTTGTAAGTGTGAAAAATTGTGATATCTGTAAATTGACACATTAACATTGTTTTCTTGTAAACATTTATTGGATTTACATTTATTGAGCATAGGCTGCATGCAGCCTATGCTCAAAAATGTAAATCTATCAATGGAAATTTCCAGACGATCCTAAATTTGCACTTGCGAACATTTTAGTCCTACAAAGTTTAGTGAAACGGGACCCTGAATTACTGACGTCATTTCTCCATATATGGTAAACACGAGAGTGGTGTAAACTACTGCTGCCAAGTGGTGTAATTCACCGTTAGATTTCTGTAATCTACTGGTTGAAATGTAAGAACGTAGATTATAGTTAACACTTACAATGCTGACTTATTTTATTTTGTCGTCTGCTGTTTTTGTTTTGATTTCCAATTTTGCGTGGCAGCACTTTAGAGTAATGTGATATCTGAATATAACATATGTGAATATTGTCTTGTTACTGTATTCTATATGGAGCATTGAGTTGCCATCTCCGCCATCTTTGTATGTACAAGCCATTGTACAGTTTCACTACTTCGTGCGTTTGACACATACAGCAAATAATATGACAGTAAACCAAAGTAAAATTTGGTGCAATACATAATAGATAGATAGGAGAACGGCAAGCTATACATATTATGCCAGCAAACTATACAAAAGACGAGATATCTGAACATTTCTCCCATCAATCTGAAAATAAATTTCAAAGTGTAAACTTTCCAATATGATGCACAGCCTACGTTACTGTACACGTTACCTATAGGTAAAGCCATATTTACTCGTATAGTAGGTGAGTAGACACCAGGGACAATACACTCAGGTAACTGCTTACATGATTGTATAGCTAATAACAGAGTACAGTAGCGGGTATATATGGTATGTGTTGTGTTTGCCAGCCGGTAAAAGTGAAACACTGCGATTTTTCTTCTGTCTGAAGCTTTATAATGGTGGTTTATGTTGTTAAAAATTTAAAAACCCAAAACTCTCCAGTAAACTGACATAGTTTACAGTTTGGTGTAATATAATTGATACGAGTCAGTTCTCCTCTAGCTTTTCTACATGTGATTAGCTACATTATATCATATGTTCTACTTCACATTTTGAGTTCTTTGTCAAATGGCAGAACCGGTGAAACTGGCTGATGGCTGGAACACACAAAGATGGCCGACTTGGCCACCCCAGGTGTCGTATAGGATACAGTAAAGAGGCAGTGTTCACATATATGTTATACATATATTCCATCACATTTATGAAGCAATTATCTTTGAATCAAACGATGAGCAGGTATATAGTTGGTCCTTAAGTGCAGCCAAACCATGTTATTATTGTAACAAGAAACGAGGCAAAGCCACGAAGGCCAGGTTTTTTCCAAGCATAGACACTTGAATAACATAATTATACCCACTTTTTGTAGACTAGATGGCCGTGGCCTGCATGTCGCGCCTTGGGCGAGCATGGACACTAAAAAAATAGATATAGTAGATGGAAAAACTTTAACGAAAAAACTTTAACCGGACACACGGACGTACGGACGGACGGACGTATGCCAAAATGCCGACGATACCGCGCTTTCCGCAAGCGGGTGCGACAATGATGATAAACACCCATGTGAAGTATCAAGGTAATGGGTGAAGCAGTTGCAGAGATATAGTACACAAAAAAACTTTAACAAAAAATTCAAAGTAATTTGACCTTCACATTGGGCACAGCTGGGCCGCACGGTTGGGGGGTAGAATGAAAATATGGATGATGATAAACACCCATGTGAAGTTTCAAGGTAATGGGCGAAGCAGTTGCAGAGATATAGTATAACGAAAAAACTTTTAACCAAAAAACTTTAACCAGACGTATGTTAAAAAGTTAACGTTGAAAATGGCTAAGTCAATTACATAGAAATAATAGGTGAAGGTAGGCGCGGAAAAAATGGGTCAAGTTAAAAACAAGAAACGAGGCAAAGCCACGAAGGCCAGGTTTTTTCCAAGCATAGACACTTGGATAACATAATTATACCCACTTTTTGTAGACTAGATGGCCGTGGCCTGCATGTCGCGCCTTGGGGCGAGGCATGGACACTAAAAAAATAGATATAGTAGATGGAAAAACTTTAACCAAAAAACTTTAACCGGACACACGGACGAACGGACGGACGTATGCCAAAATGCCGACGATATCGCGCTTTCCGCAAGCAGGTGTGACAATAATGATAAACACCCATGTGAAGTATCAGGTATTGGGTGAAGCAGTTGCAGAGATATAGTACACGAAAAAATTCAAAGTAATTTGACCTTGACATTGGGCACAGGATCACGCTTTCCGCAAGCAGGTGCGACAATGATGATAAACACCCATGTGAAGTATCAAGGTATTGGGTGAAGCAGTTGCAGAGATATAGTACACGAAAAAACTTTAACAAAAAAATTCAAAGTAATTTGACCTTGACATTGGGCACAGGATCGCGCTTTCCGCAAGCAGGTGCGACAATGATGATAAACACCCATGTGAAGTATCAAGGTATTGGGTGAAGCAGTTGCAGAGATATAGTACACGAAAAAACTTTAACAAAAAAATTTCAAAGTAATTTGACCTTGACATTGGGCACAGGATCGCGCTTTCCGCAAGCAGGTGCGACAATGATGTAAAAACACCCATGTGAAGTATCAAGGTATTGGGTGAAGCAGTTGCAGAGATATAGTACACGAAAAAACTTTAACAAAAATATTCAAAGTAATTTGACCTTGACATTGGGCACAGGGGCCGCACGGTTGGGGGTTAGAATAAAAATATGTATGATGATAAATACCCATGTGAAGTTTCAAGGTAATGGGCGAAGCAGTTGAAGAGATATAGTATAACGAAAAAGTTTTAACCAAAAATCTCTAACCAGACGAACGTTAAAAAGTTAACGTTGAAAATGGCTAAGTCAATTACGTAGAAATAATAGGTGAAGGTAAAAAAATGGTCACATGTTGGATAGTTGTATGTGGTAGGCACCCCTTGGTTATGAAGCTGTGAAAGTTTGGTGGTCCTAGGTGGTACAGTACCAAAGAAATGGACTTAAACACGAAAACTTAACATTGTAAACGCGAAAACTTAACATTGAAAATGGCTAAGTCGACTACGCGGAAAAAATGGGTGAAGTTAAAAAAAAAGTAACATGTTGGATAGTGATATGTGGTGGGCACCCCTTGATTATGAAGCTGTGAAAGTTTGGTGGTCCTAGGTGGTACAGTAACAAAGAAATGGACTCAAACACGAAAACTTAACATTGATTGTGGACGCCGCCCGCCGCCAGCCCCGCCCGCCACCCGCCGCCCGCCCGCCCGGCTTTCGCCAATCCAATAGCCTGGATTTTTTTTCAAAAAACCTGGCTAAAAAGGTATGATAGGGACCCCATATGTAAATAGTATGTGTGGGAACAAAATAATGATAGGAAAACAATTAAAAATGATTAGTATGGTGGGCACCCCTTGATTATGAAGCTGTGAAAGTTTGGTGGTCCTAGGTGGTACAGTAACAAAGAAATGACTAACTTAACATGATTGTGGACGCCTTGCCCGCTCCGCCGCCCGCCGCCGCCTTCGCCGCCGCCGCCGCCCGCCGCCCGCAGCGCGGCCGCCCGGCTTTCGCCAATCCAATAGCCTGGATTTTTTTTCAAAAACCTGGCTAAAAATGACAAAATGTGAAACAACAGCAGACGACAATTTTTCGTTTCCCGCATTCTAAGGGTTAACGTTGCACCAATGAATGCATAACATGGTATGTTCCTTGATAATTTTGGATTATTCCATTAACCAGAAAAGGGAATTGTTTCAAAATCTTAAAACCAATGACAAATACTGCAGATCCAGATAAGACGGCTCGTTACGATCCGGCTCATCTGGATCAACAGTGTTTGCAAATGTTGGCTTTATGCTCAACAGGGTTGAAAGGGTCAAGTCAAATCTTTGTGAATGGTCACCTTTCACACATGTGGCAGTGGGTGTAACATTGCCATAATCAGAGTGTGTGTTTGTTTGTTGGGGTTTAACGACCTATCAACAACTAAGATCATAAGGTCAAGGCCGGGTCAATGGGTTTAGTACTAAATCCCATATATTACCTGTACAAATGGGGGGGATCCCAAAATCAGAACTGAATATTTACAATAAAAAAATATATATACATGTGTATTCAGCCCTGAAATCAGAATAATCCTGATCTGATGCCAGGTCATCCCAACATAAGAATCACTTGGCCTTCTCCCAAAAGCAGGACCAGTAATAATCTGACTACTTTTATAATGGGCCTTCATTAAAGTGACTGGTTTGGAGATAATAATGCGAGAAACTGAAAATTTAATTGTCGTCTGTTGGTTTAACCCTTTCAACGTTACAGCCATCTATCGCAGTGTTTGCAAACAGTGTAGATACAGACGAGCAACAGGATCTGCACATGTGTGTCTACAGGATGGTTCTTGGTTTCGGACAAACCCCACGAATGCTGCAGCAAATGGAAGACGCGGTGACACATATTTATGGGGTCATGAACGGATACGGTCTTGTGCGAAAACACGCTACGGTTTGTACAGGTATGACAAAATAGATACGGTGTGTCACACATTTCTCTTCAGAGCCGGCTGACATAAGTTGTGGCATTGATCATACCATTGACCGTCAGTTGCTTGTGTTCTCGCATTAGAATTACAAGAGCTCCGTGGAGAAAGATGTCCCGCCTGGCGCAGTTTGATAGTACATAAGGAGCTTGTAATATAACCTTGGGGTTAGTCAGCACCATGGGCTTTCTGTAGAATGATGTGAGATGTTGTTAAAAATACACATATGAGCGCATTCCATTGAGGGAAAGAGAAGTTATAATGAAGTGTAAAGTTTTTAAAACAAAACATTTTCTAAGTCCTTCATGTTGGGGTTAGCGGGCAAAATACGCTTTCTGTAGAATGATGCAGGATGATGTTACAAATGCACCTATGAAGTATTAAAGCATTCCATCAATGGAAACAGAAGTTATTGCAGATTAACCCCAATGTTAATTTTTGTGATGGACAGACGGACAGACAACTTTTGCATCCCTATATCCCCTTTTCGCTACGTGAGGGGATAATAAACTGAAACCAAAACACTTATTTTCCAACAAACACAGCTAAACACAAACAAGAATGCCGCCAACGACATGTATCTCCTGGCACCGATGCTAAATTTCTATACTAGAAATACTAATTCTATACTATCCGTGACCTTGACCTTGGGGTTACCGGACACCATGAACTTTCTGCAGATGATGCGAAATGTTCTTACAAATGCATGTATGAAATATTAAAACATTCCATCAAGGGAAACAGAAGTTACAATAAATTAACCCAAGCGTTAAGTTTTCAAAACTGAGCATTTTCTAAGCCTGTGACATTGACCTTGGGGTTTAGCGGGCACCATGTGCTTTCTGTAGAATCATGCCGGATGTCGCTATAGTTTACATCTAAGAAGTATTAAAGCATTCCATCAAAGGAAACAGAAGTTGTAATCAATTAAACCGAGCATTAAGTTTTCCAAACCCTGTGACCTTGCCCTTTGGGGTTAGCGGACACCATGGGCTTTCTGTAGAATGATGCGGGATGTTGTTTCAAATGCATGTATGGAATAGTAAAGCATTCCATTGAGGGAAACAGAAGTTACAACAAATTAACATGAGCGTTAAGTTTTAGAAACATAGCCAAACGCAAAAACTTAACGTTGAATGTATGTGAAAAGTAGGTCAATGAACCATGAAAACTAGGTCAAGGTCACATGGGCACCCTCTGTGTGAGATGGTTACAACACAGTGTTGATGTATACCAAGTTTGGAGGTCGTAGGGCTTATAGTTTTCTGGAAACTGAGCTAAATGCAAAAACTTAACATTGAATGCATGTGCAATGTAGGTCAATAAACCATGAAAACTATGTCACAGTCACATGGGCTCCCTCTGTGTGAGATGGTTACACCACAGTATTTATGTATACCGAAGCATTCCATCAAGGGAAACAGAAGTTTTAGAAACAGAGCTAAACACTAAAACTTAACGTTGAATGCATGTGAAAAGTAGGTCAATGAACCATGAAAACTAGGTCAATATCACATGGGCTCCCTCTGTGTGAGATGGCTACACCACAGTGTTGATGTATATCACGTATGGAGGTCGTAGGACTTAGTTTTCTGGAAACTGAGCTAAACGCAAAAACTTAACGCGACATGTTGACGCCGCCGCCACTTACGCCGATTGAAAAGCTATGCCTATGTCCCTCTGCTAAAGGACAAGTGTCCAATCATGATGACAGTCCTTATAAGTACATGCCCAGTCAGTAGGCACAAAATTTTCTTTATACCAGATACATTTTCTTGCAAAATAAACATTCACCATTACCCCACCCACATATTGGTTGGCATTATTATACATTTTATATCAGGCGTAAATTTCCACACTGATATCAGGGGCGATAACCGTGTTTCCTTAAAATGTTAACGGACATTTCTATTTATTATCTGTATTTATTTTTGGATGTGCAATAATCATACTGTATAATCTGTCGAAAATATTATTGTTTCAGGTGACGCATTTAATTAGAATCATTATATCGATCTGTATAGTGGGCACTCGTAATATTTAGAACTGGTGGAATAGTGACACTATTATACACTTATTTAATTCCTATAAAGAACAGTTTGTGCCTACTGAGTGGGCATGTACCTTTAACCTGCTGCCGCAACAGATTTTTCTTTCTTCGTATACTGCAACGGCCCTTCCAGGATTTATGTACAGGATCATATTTTATTCATATATACAATCAAATAAATTGAATTTCCCGGTTCTTAGCCGGTACTGTACCATTTACAGCAAGATGGAGTGTAGTCAAATAAATACGATTCCTACCTACCTACGATTTTACTTCGCTAAGTCATATTTCCACCCGTTATTTCCCCACTGAAAACAAAATGTCCACTACCCGACGTTGCAAATTGCAATACATGCATTTTTCATATTGATATAACGATTTGTGTACATAAATTTCTCAGCCATTTCATTTAGCGGACATATTTACCCATAATATTTGCCTAATTTTCACCAGTTTTATCAACTTATTAACTCTTTGCTGTCTAGTTATTTCGACACGTTCAACTCAGAAAGCTACATTTCCGCCAGCGTTGTTGTTTGTAGAATCACACGCGATTACTGCTGCCGTAATTGAAAACCAATACCATTCTGCAGTCCACCAGATACGCGGCGAGCGCCCGATATACGGAGCGTCGTACCGCTCCCTGGGGCACAGGATGGAGGACAAAATCATTGGAGTCTGCAGTCCGACAAGCTCGCGCCTACGTTTATCCCGCTGTATATCGAACTCCGGACAGAGGAGAAGGTGGGCGGATGTAACCAGGGTTTTACATGTTTTACAGTCAGCTGGAATGTTTTTCATAATTGCGCCAAAGGAACCAGGAAGTAAAGTAATATTACATTTCAGTCGAGTGATACTTTTGTCCACTTTATTGTTTTCATGATATATTTCTGGAGGTTTTTAGTCTGACAGAGGGTGCCAAAAATGTTTTCTGTATCTTATACAATGTAATTGGAGTCTACTTCTTTCTGCCCTTTCTGAATAATGTTACGCCAAATAATAGAGTAAACCTCTGTCGGGGATAATCCAACCCTGGTGTCAATGCCCGGATGTGAGAGGGCCGCCTTTGCCAGACTGTCTGCCGCTTCGTTTCCATAAATTCCTACGTGAGCTGGGATCCATTCAAGTTTAAGTGCAATGTTATACGTATGCTGCCAACTTTCGAATACTAAATCTGGCCTGGAACGGGAGTTGTATTTTTTTATAGCTTGCAAACCACTGAGAGAGTCGGTGAATATAACAGAAAACAGTGGTTCAAGTTCAATCACCCAGTTCATTGCTCTAATAACTCCGAGTTCAGCTGTCAAGATTGATATTAGATCCGTTATTCTAAACTGTTTATTTATTTTGAGTCACGGAATCGAAAACGCAGCTGACACCCTTTTTGAGATTGGGCCTTTTGAGCCGTCAGTAAATATCTGCAGTCTATGCTTGTAATTTTGATCAATCATTTCCAAGGCTGCAGACTGGATCAACTGCATGGAGTCCTTCTTAGAAAGTTTGTCTGATACGGACATGGACGTCGGCGGTGTGAGTATCGTCCATGGAGGAACTGGAAAGTCAGTAAAAGTTGTGCCCCCAAGTCCAAACTCGATGACAAGTCTGTCAACGGTCAGCCCAAATGGTGCCCCTTGTGAGTAACGCCTGTTCTCTCCCACCAATTCCGGGTCATCGAACATCCGCCATACCGGGTTCCCTCCTGCCGGGTCGGACTGCCGTGGGATGAGGGTAGTTATGTCTTTAACTTTTCGGGACAGACTGAATGAATGTTTCCCAGGGAATCCATCTACCCGCCCTGGTCTGGGTTCGTGCCCAATACCTAAGTGTTTGTTCTTCTCTTCTAAGACTGAGAGGTAGTGTCCCTGCCTCCATGCATAAGATGCTGACATGTGTACAAGGGAGGGCTCCTAGGGCTATCCCGAGTGCCATCGAGTGTAAGTGTCACAGTTGATTCAACTTGTTTGTCAAGGAGGATCCCCACCGTTTTCCTGGTTGAAATTTTGAACCCCCAATTTCGGCACCATTTCGAGATCTGGGTCAGTCCGCGTTGTGCTCGTTTTACAAGATATTGAATATTAGAACCAGATCTATGTTTGTAACTGTTCGAGAGAAGTTGTTAATCATCAGAATGTTGAACAGCGTTGGTGATATAATTGATCCTTGCGGAGTCCCGCGATTTATGGTATGCCGTTCAGAAAGGGAACTTCCCACCCGTACTTGTATACTACGACCCAACAGTAAATTCCAGACCCATTTATAAATAGTTCCTGTACGTGATCCCATATTCCTTTAACTTGTATAGCAGTCCTTTATGCCATGTTAAATCAAATGCATTTTGGAGGTCTAAAAATACGGCTAATACATGATTGTTGTTCATTTGTGCTTTTTTAACGTCATGCTGAAGACGTAGAAGCTGGTCCAGTGTGCTCCACCCTTTTCAGAAACCTGATTGATTTGGGCTTAAAATTCCATGTTTTTTCTAAATGGTACCCGAGCCTATCGTTAATCATTCCCTCCATAAGTTTACACAGGTGGGACGTCAGAGAGATCAGTCTGTATGACTTCGGATCATTTATTGGTTTTCCAGGTTTAGGAATTGGTATCACAAGGGACTCTTTCCATGTGTCCGGAAGTACCCCGGTCACCCAGACCTTGTTGATCAGCTCTAGTACAGTATGCAAAGCTGTTTCTGACAGATTTTGAAACATAGTGTAGGACAGTCTGTCATGACCGGGTTTGGAACCAGAGCGCGCTGCCAGACATCGTTTCATTTCTTCGATAGAGAAGGGCACGTTAAGGGCTATGTCTTCAGTGCCAGGATCATCTAAGTAGTCCTTATGTTTAGACTCAAAAGAATTTTGAAAGTCTAATGTTATTTAATTTGTGATTTAATGTCACCACCTGTCAAACGAAACAAATCAAAGAGACCGCCAATCGTGATATTCACACGTCGTTAGGCAAACAGATCAGCTGGCGACAGACTTACCTATACGAGCTATTCAGATCCTTAAGTGAAAAAATATATACTCCGAGGACATCAACTTATATAACCAACGTCGTACAGTTGTGTTCCTGTCTCCGGCATGGGAAAACATAAACGACCGGAATGCCCGTAGTGGAACCAAGCATGCGATCTTGCGGTCCAGGGACGAAAAAAAGCACTAAATAAATTAAATAAAGACCCCAACCCAACGAACCTTAAACACTATAGGGAGTCTTAAAGGACAGTTAAGGTGACTATTCTTCAGGCTCAAACTGCAAGCTGGGATCAGTTCTGTGAATCGCTGAACTATAAAGAAAATAATAGTACCGTATTAAAGATTTTTGGCAAAAGATTCACAGAATAAAAGGGAAACGATTTTCTCCAGTCCCATTATAGACGAATAGTATTTGACATAAAATTGCCAATGATCGGAAAAAAAATAAGCCAAAGCTGAATTGTTCAGTATAGGTCCGGAATATCATTAGGAGAAACATATCAAAACTCCACATGCATCCCACTGGAGCTTAATCCAGAATTCAAGATGGTGTCCAAGATGGCTGCCATAAATTTATTAAACACATTAAGGTGGCTATAATGAACATATTGTACACATAGGATGGCAGCATATCACTGAAAAATGCATATATTAACCTTTCAATTGAGTATGAGTCACTTAACCTTTCAAACATTCAAGATGGCTGCCAAGATTGCCAACAAAATATGTAAAAGTTACATTTTCTTCATAACATATATGAATTGATTTGTAATTGTCTTGGAGATACATTTACTATTATTAAAGTTTCAATAACTTTATATTTGAAATAATATGGCGTCCAAGATGGCCACCAGTACTTGAAAACGTTGTCCAATATGCATAACAGAAGGCCGCAACCCGCATGTTGACCGCCTAGCATGTTGCTAGTCCGAGGGTGTATTGATAGTCCCAATGTTAAGTGATCGTATCATGTTGTATATATGTGTTTAGATATACATGTTTATGGTACTTAAAATGTTTAATTTAAAATTCGTAAAACCGTTAACGCAATGTAATTTGATATTAGCCTCGAGTAGGAAGGCCAAATGAATGGTCTACAGAATTAAATTATGGATGGTTTTCTTATGGAAATAATTCACATTAGATATAAATTTCATATAATAAAGCATATTGAAATTCAGTATGTAAGATTCATCTACTTCAATGTGGCCTCCAATATGACTTACAAAACCCTGCTAATTTGTATAACATATTGAACAGTAACAAATTGTGTATAATGTTTCAGAAGTATCTTCCTTTTACCGTAATTACATTTATATACGAGTACATTGTAGACATAACGTATACATTTCATGTGAACTAAATAATTATGTGTGAGGAAAATATGTGTCGTTTTGCCAGGTCTCATTGCCTGGAAGTTTGATGTTGACAACTGACGTTTAACGAGTCTCCTGTTACATAACATAATATATAAAATATGTATTAAATCTATTGTTTTGTTGGAATGTTTCCTAATAACCCTGATATTACATTTGAATATAGTTATTCCAAACTTTCCACATGTTTGCTCAGTTTAGAGAGCTAGGATGTGTTGGCGGCCATCTTGGACGCCATTTTGTTTGTATTACATTTCACAATTTGGATTATAATTATTGTTTTCTTGATTGGTTTAATGGAGTACTAGTTATGATTTGTGTCATTTTGGCGGCCATTTTGGACGCCATCTTGAATCCTGGATTTAGCTCCAGTGGGATTCATAGGGAGTTTTGATGTTGTAACTAATAATATTTTGGTCATTTTCTGAAAAATTCAGCTTTGGCTTATTTGTTTCCGATCTCAACCCTTATACTCTTCGCCTATTACTTAAATGTAAAATGACCACTGTAGCTTCCACTTTGGATAAAGCAAATTTACTAGTAAAACAGTATGCAGAGGTTACACAATACTCAAATCCTACCACTCAGTATATATGCGCAGTAATTGTGTTTGCATTCGTGTATTCAGCAATTTAGATGTTTCATATAATTAAAAAAAAAAAAGCTATTTTCTTTAGTGGGGTGGGGTGGGGGGGGGGGGGGTTGGGATGAGGGTTGAACTACAATTATAACAATTTGTCATTATTTGGAAAAGTATTGAGTAAGTCTAGTCGCAGTATACCTCGGTCTTCGTTTGTCATGTCATTCGTGTGTTTGATTTTCTTATTGTCGATATACTCTGTCACAAGAGTGGAGACTTCCTCAATATCTTTTTGTCTAATTTTAAGCATTTCTTATAAAGACAAATCATGCCCATAGCCATAACCGTGTGCCACAGTTCCTTGCATTTGTTGCAGCATTCATGTGGTTTGTGCAAGACCAAGAACCATCCTGTAGACACACATTGTGGCCTACTATTAACATTGTGATGAAGGCATTCATAAGTTATTAAAAGTAATACGAGTTACTACCATATGTACCATATATACGCCGGTACGTACGTACATGAATGGACTATAGCTATATCCACTCCTGCCTATCGGTGAGGAGATAATAGCCATGTCCTGTAAATGGCTGACGGTAAAACGGAAGGAGGGCAACCTGACCCAACCCCCTCCCCCCTTTTTCCCCCATCCGACCGAACAACTAGTTGCGGGAGCGCTTTATGGACTGTCATCATGATTGGAAATTTGACCTTGTTGTATAACTATAATACACAACTGACGGTCAATGATGCTGTAATCAACGGACCTTATGCCAGCTGGCTCTGAAAAGAAATGTGCGACACACCGTATCTATTTTGTCTCACATCTACAAAACGTAACTTGTTTTCGCGCAACACTTTATTCTTTTATGGGAAACTCTACACTGTAACAGGCGGTACAAACCAGAACGATATATAAATAAAAAAATTCCATAAAAACATGTCATTTAGACTGCATTTACTCGATATAGTCACCGAAAAGGGACAATAAGACGTGTTAGTTATCCAGAAATCGGCACTTTCATCACGCTCCCTCGATTCAAAATTCACGATTAAAAAAGTGTCATATTTGCAAGTGAATTATTCAGAAAATACATTGTCACTAGTAGTGTGACCGTGATCGTTGGACATCATATTCACTTCTGTGTCTTTTCATACCAGATACGTTGCTGATAATGTCCTGTAAGCTGGAAAATATTTAATTAAACTGACACTTATCTGCTGTCATTCCGCTACACCATCTTGGAGACATGTATATACCCTGTGTGCACCGTATCACGGAAACTCTCCACCATATTACAATACAATATTATATATATATTTTATGAGAAATTGCAGGTAGAATTAATGATCCGCTGAATTATGGCAAGATAAAACTTTATACATGTATGTCCGAAGGTACAACATCACATGGCATATGTCTCATATAATCTTATTGACTAGTTTATAGCCATATTAATTAGTGCAACAAACAAAAACACACGTAATACACAATATACCAATTGATACACGCCATGTGATTTTGTACCTAAAAATATTTACAAAATTTACCGCAAATGACGAAATTTCATAGCAAATGCGAAAATAATTTTCAGCATTTTCTATGAAAATGTTGTCATCTTTCCACATCATTTCCAGAAAATATCACAGTTTCTGTAAATACATTTCATGAAAAATCGCACATATTTTGCCAGTGATTAATGAGTACAACACTTTCTCAACGTTTACTCAATTCTAAAGCTCAGCATCAAGTAGCTGGATTGGCTGATGAGACTCTAGAACAATCATTTATCAGGTAACCTGCCCTGTATTGACTGAATACGTACTGACTGATAACATATTGTTGTATCAGGCATTGACCTGACATCAACATCCGGGTTACAACAAAGTGAAAACTGACGTTCCATTGGTCGGTTGACGTCACGTGACGTTACCGAATGACGTCAGTGTAAGGACGCAACGTAAACAAGTCCTCGTTCTGTCCATAGATAACGACGTCATCTGTGATCATTTTCGAGCATAAAACGTATCTGATAAATAGAATACCAGGCTAGTGTACTTTGATATCAAGTTTATCAGGCTCGGCTCGGAAACGGTAGGAATTCCTCGGCAAGCCTCGGAATTCCTACGCGTTTCCTAGCCTTGGCCTGATAAACTTAATATCAAAAGACACTAGCCTGGTATTCTCTATACTGTATAATGGCGAATTGACATTTGGTGTATAATTATATGCTCAGAACATTCTAAATTAAGATATATATATTGGCAGAGGTTAACTGATCTGTTGTTGCAGACTATGCAGGCAAAACATAAATACGGTCGGGAAACCTGAAACACAAAAAAAAAAATTAATTTTACGTCTTACCGGCGAGAATACAGATGGGTGCGACACCGTCCCAGGTTCCCGAAGCCTGGCATATCCTTGTGACGACACCATTGCGTACGTAGCCGATGTCACATGTATACACGGCCTGTTGATTGTACGTTGTCACCGGCGCAGTCACCACACCGTCCACGGGGTTCGGTAATGAGAGGCAATCTGAAATCAAGCAAGCACAGGACCTCCAGTGTTGTGCCTAGGGTGCGCCCACAGGTGGAAGACTTGGACCTAGGGCCTGATAAATGTAAACCGTTACCCCACCCACCAATTTCCGTACACTAGACACAATATAGCGTTTTCAAGGTAGGAAAGAGCTTGTAGTTTCAGACTCGCTCAAACACCACACATTTCGATTTTGCTGCTGACTTATGTTTCTGGTAATCGATAAATGTCTTTAGGTCTTCAAATATATTCACTTCAATCATCTGCTTTTAGCATTTCGTTAGCCAAGACGATAATTGTGTGTACGAAAGAATGTCACACATTTTTGTGGGCTGTGGAAGCATAAATTACGTGTAAAATCTGGCTGAAATCCCATTACAGTCTCAACATATTGACGTGAATCACTGAAATAAACATCAGTAAATCCGATGTTACAATTTGTGACTAATAAGTGTCATTCGATCACTAACCTTGAATGATCTAAAAGTGCGTTTATTTTGATTTGCGTCCCAACATTTCGACATAACCTTCCGTGAACTTTACTTCCGGATTTCCTTTGTTATATTCGCAGAATGATCACCGACGTCACGGGAAAACCTAAACTGGATCATTACAAATACTACAGCCAATCAGGTGGCGATGGATGAAGCTGTGTGTGTGAGATTCTTTCTTTCTGTAACGTTGGTAGCTAAAACGTGTGTAACTAACAATATACTAAACACCGATGTTTAATGTGAATATATTTGGGGGCCTAAGGCATTTATTATTTGCCAGAGGCATAAGTCAGCAGAACATTTGAAACGTGTGGTGTTTGATCGAGCCCGAAACAACGCCTGTCTAGGGCATTTTCCCAAGCTCTTGTCTACATTGAAAGGCTATATAATGTAGCCCCAATTCTCATGGATTCGTGCCTTCTCATTGATTCATGCCCCTAGAAAACAAGTGAGCATATTCTAAGAATTGTGTTAATTGAAAATTATTTTAAAAAGGTATTTGAAGTTGTTTCCCATGGTTTTCTAAGCTACAGTTACATACATATTTTGTGATTTTTATGCATCTAGGCAGCAACACTTCTTTATTGTGCGAGTCATCAAGGAATGTCACTCAAATGTGCAAAATGTTGTATGTCATGAACCTGACGAGAAGTTTCAAGATCAATTAGGTGACAAGGGTGGGTTATTTCTAGGGACTCTAAGACTTGCATAAACAACAATTTTGGCGAATTCCGTATGTGCACTCATAGTCAAGTGTTTGAACTTTATGTTGATGTATACATTTTCAGGAATTAATCAGAATATAACACACAATACGAATGTATGTGCTTAGGGGCACGGATCAATGAGAACCGTGACTATAGTGTAAGGAAATGGGTGGGTGGGGTAATGTTTTTCAAATGAGCCATTTAATGGGTCCTAGGTACGAGTCTTCCACGTGTGGATGTGCCCAGGGGACAACTGTTTGTAAGTGCAAATTTAGGATTGTCTAGAAATTTCAATTGATGGATTTACATTTATCGAGCATAGGGTGCATATTTAATTTAGTATTGTAAGGGTTAACCCTTTCACCCCTAAGTAACTGACATGAACTGTTTCATGTTAAGTTTGAGGTTGTTCCAATATGCAGATAAGGGGGTCATTTTGATATCCACAAATGGTGCAGATCTTGATGAGACGACTTGTTACGCTACTGGACAGACAAATATAACAGGTAGTCATTAAAAGAACGTGGACTTCTTTTCTTGCGTCATTACATGGACATCATGTTGTAGCATCATGTGACACCATTCGACCAATGGAAAGAAATTGTGACCCGGAAATGCATATCTACTTAATGCAGGATATGACAATTTTTATAAACAATGAGCATGTATTTGGTCAATGCACAGTGAGTTACCAGGTAACTCACTTCAGGAATAAAACCATGGGTAGTTTCGTTACTGTAGTATGTAAAACATTTTGACTGTTTAAATTGTTTAAAGTCTGAAGGATTCTTCGCAAACTTTAAACCGATCAAATGTTTTTCTTACTACAGTAAACCAAACAGCCCATGGTTTTATTACATATATTTATATTGCAAAAATACAAATAACCAAATATGGCGTTAAAATTACGAAACTTATTGTTTACGTCATTTTGTCGCAATTCATAGAGCAGTGACGTTGCCAGACAATAGCGTGACGTTATTAAAGGTATATGTCCACTCAATAGGCACAAACTGTTCTTTATATCAGAGATATCATCTGAGACATCTTCTGGCAAAATAAATATTTATTCACCATTACCCCACGTATTGATTGGCATTATTATACATTTTATATCAGACATAAATTTCCACACTGATATCAGGGGCGATAACGTGTTTCCTTAAAATGTTAACGGGCATATTATTTAGTCTCTGTATTTATTTTGTGATGTACAATGATCATACTTAGTAATATATCAAAAATATTATTTTGTCAAGTGACGCATTTAATCAATATAAATAATAAAAAAATATCTCGACTCATTTGCATATGAAAATAGCCTGTATCACCGCGAGTAACTATCAGTAAAATAAATATTACTAAATGATTATATCTGTATAGCGGGCACTCGTAATGTTTAGAACTGGTGGAATAGTGACACGATTATACACTTATTTAACTCCTATAAAGAACATTTTGTGCCTACTGAGTGGGCATGTAGTAACCTTTAACAATGACGATGAACGTCATGAATATTATTGAGGTCAAATAAACTTGTCAAATAAGC
The DNA here is from genome assembly GCA_029237695.1 of Conchocele bisecta. Taxonomy (NCBI): domain Eukaryota; kingdom Metazoa; phylum Mollusca; class Bivalvia; order Lucinida; family Thyasiridae; genus Conchocele; species Conchocele bisecta. Next base: position 128,339,893 of record CM055265.1, read on the forward strand.
AGCGTCAATAAACGCAATACGTTGAATGGTCGTACCCTTAATGAATTTAAGAACAATGTAAATATTATGTATTGACTGAATATCTGCTGACTGATAAAGGTAGCAACAGTGGAGGTTCCCAGGGTGTCTGGTTTGGAGAGGTTCCACTGTAAATCAGACATGTTAGCACTTCATGACACATTCTAGTGGTTTGCAATCATTCATTAAAAGTCATTTTAATCCGAGATACATAACGGTGAAACACATCTAAGTTAAACATCCATATTTTTCTGAGTTTCCGGTTTAGAGGGGTTCCACTGTCTTGGACATAGCAGACCTACCGACAATATCGCACGTTGGTGGGGTCTGGCTCCAGCTACCTCCAACTCCACATGTCGTAGTCATGGCCCCATTGAGATTATATCCGATATTACACGAGTAGGTGGCCATGTCTTGGTACACACCCTGGCTGCTGTCAACCAGGCCATTAGACGGAGCAGATAACGCAGGACAAGCTGTCGGGTAAAAATTATAAGAGACCTGTCTTATAAATAGTTGATCACAATAAACCAGTCGTATAAATATAGTAGGAAATGCTGTGTTGATATATACTATTCCCGTCGGATTATTTTAGTAGAAACAATTTTTTTTATCTAACTTTGTTTTTCAGGTCATTTTGAGCTGAACAAAATTTGGTGCCATTTTTTCCGCCCCCATCTTGGATATATGGCGGCCATTTTGAAATTTTCCCATATTTTCTACATACCTGTCATAATAAATGCTAATGGGTACACATAAAAGTACCAAATTTTTACACTTTCTGTCATTGTAATGCTGGCAAAATGATGTTTGCTTGGAATATGGTCCATATATTGCAATAACAAGCCAATTAAGTCTAATAAAAACAAAATGGCCGCAAAATTAGAAAATATTTGTTACCAAAAGAACAGTTTAGAGCTCCAGTGCTTTGCTCTCTTTTATGTTTGCATGACCGGTCTGTACAAAAACGCTTGGGTTATCAACGTGATTTTTATTTACTCCGGTTACAGCCCACATTTTAACTCATAACTGTTTAGGTATGTGGATCAGGGATCGCTAGACCCCGCACTAACTCCCCCATCCATCACTGACCCCAGCCACAATCCGCTCTTCGTGAAATATACGACCTATATGCACTAAAGTATAACTACAAATTTATATGCTAAACGGTATAACTATAACAGTGTAAAAATTCTACATATTTAATAACAGATCACCAATTATAACGACAATGGCACTTTTGTGCCACCATACATAAACTATGTTGTTGTTGTTTTCCTAACCAAAGGTGTTTTCATTCTCAAATTGGTGCGTTTTTGCTGTTACCAGTCCTGACGAAAATGTTCCCGCATCAATAGGTATGTAAAACATCAGTACATAATGTATATCACGATGCATCGCCATATAATGCGGATTCTATGAGTTATTAACGTGAAGCTAAGCTGCCAATACATAGCAGACGAAGAGCCCTATGTCCTGGGTTTTCGTGACTTGCACCTTAGAGCGAATAGCCGACAATATATAACGATTTCGTGGTGAAGAAATCCGGCATTCCATTCACCGACTTGTTTGTTGACCAAACACTGAAACAGAAAATAAGAGAGCTGAAGGTTATTGGTGGAATAACTGAAATTACACAAGACGAAGAAGCGCTAAATCGGTTCTTTCTCATCGTGCCTGAGCTTACTCGTATTGTTAATAGCTTCCAGGAAGTATACGGTATTGATAGCAAACCCACCGGGGAAAAACAACACTACCAGCTTTCTACGTCAATGTCATTGCTCATCCATGAAAATGCTGCTAAGATGCTGCAAGTATTAGAGAACATTGTGGTGGCAACCCATTTGCAGAATCTACAGATCTGTTGAATGTGGTATCATCCATGGTAGTCCCAGCAGAAGCCAAAGACGACATTCTTCTCCGTGATGAGAAAGGTGGTGAACTATTCAAAACATTTGTATCTGAGCGAATGGTAACCGATTCAGCAGAGTAATCTATTTGGGACCCAGTGAAGAAAGCAAAGCTAAAAACATTTTCTTCGTACCAGAAGAAAACCAAATGCAAGATCGGAGACAAACTAGTAAAGCTGCGAGAAGATAGACAACTGTTGGCAAGAATTCTGGTCATCCAGCAGTCCCGTCCAACCCTTCCCTAGTGAAAATGTGACTGAGATTTCACTGAAATCGCAGTGAAATTCACTGAGATTATCATATCCCGGTGTTATTTCCAAATCTCAGTGAAATTCGATGAGATCTCACTGAATTTCAGTGAAATCGCAGTGAATTCCCGATTCAGCTTCCATGTGAAATTTCACTGAGAATCTCAGCGAGATTTCAATGAAATCACGATCATTTCCCGATCCCAAACTCACAGATTTTTTGATTTTTTTTGTCCAAATATTGGGGCGGCGGTCGCCGCCACTGCCGCCCACGTTCCGACGCCACTGTATTATGTGTCATAAATATGTTTATCATGTATTAACTTAATTGGATAATTTACTGGGGATTAACCAACTCGATCCCACTGATAAAAATTTGCAATGTCTGCGAGTGATTTGGTACCAGCTACCGGCTTAGAAATGATTTGCGGGCTGTTTATATCTCATGAGATGGATTTTGATTGACAGAAATTGAATGACGTATACGGAGACATTTGCATAATTAACATAGGACTTGCCTACGCGACGTAAATAATCCCAAAAGTTACGGCCTCGTCGCCCATCAAATCATTAAATTATCCATATTATGCATATATTTATGATAATTACAAAGAATTATCTTTTATTTGATACCAAAATTGTGTTTCGGAACCTAATATTGAGCTCCGCATTAAATTTTCAAATGTACCCCTCCGGGCAAATTCTGTCCACTCACAAGTCATTTTGGAAAATCAAAATCCTATTTGCGCTATACCTGGTTGAGAAAATCAATCAATAGTTCGATCTACAAAGCGTTGATTGTTCCAGACATGTTGTAAATTTAAGGTAAGTATCTTAACTGTAGTTAAATGATGTTTTCTTGTCACAAATATTATGTTTAAACGGTTGAAATTATCATTAAATTGCCATCCGAAAGGCCGATGATTGCAACTTTCTGCTTCGACGAAAAGTGCAAAACTTTTGTTTCAAGCTTTACGTACGAAATCAATATATTCTGATGGAATCCTTTGATGTCGAGAACGAATAATGTTTATTACATTATTAATTATTTATTTCAATCTGAGTTGGCTAACTCTATTGTCAAAAAACGTAAAAAAAATCCGTAAATATCTTGGAGAATTTCCGCGATTTCGTACCTACGTAGTTTCGTCCTTTTGCAACTTTTTCCAATCGATGTTACCGGAACCCGAATTTCGTGATATTTCAGTTGGATATTAACTAAATATGCATAATTTATACACATCGAAGTTCACAAATGGGTATTTTAAGTGAATTTAAAGTTTACTTCACTATTCTTCTAAAATATTGACATAAATCATTAAATGTTGTTTTGCAACATGTATTTTATTTTTTAAAGCAAACTGTTTTAGTTTGGAGGCAATGAAACATTGTCATAGGTTACAACAAAAAATAACTTGCAATTATATATTCTCATTTGTAGCTGTGAATGGAGAAATGGGGCATATGGGATTTGTGAGCAGTGCAGATCCTGATCAGACTGCGGATGCACAGGCTGATCTGGATCTACATTAGACACAAAACCCATAAGCCCATTTCTCCAGCCACAGGCATTAATTATGAGGGGCCGGGGGTGCCATTAATACCTGTAACCCACCTTCTTTCCCTACTACCGTCGCCCTTTCACTCAGTCTCTCTGCCACACAATTTCATATATTTTTCAGCAGTGAAAGACAAGCATGGATTATCCCGGCCCAAACTGCCAGTCTCTGAACCTGACTACACAAGACGTTGCATCAAGGACATTCGCAAACATAAAAACCTTGTCAAATGGACTGAAGAATTATGCAGAGAAAAAAAAGGCTAAACAAGAAATGCGACTGTCGAACGCGGATGCCACCTGCAGCATATTTGAGAAACTGTGACAAAGTGGTTAACCGAAAAGTGTGACGGACGGACGGACGGACAGACGGTCCAAACACTATATGCCACCTGTTTCTTCGAAACCCAGTGGCATAAAAAACATGAACTGAAATATGAAAGTGAAGCCGGCCGCAGACTTGTATCCATAACTTGGATAAATTTACATTAAGAGTTAATTCTAGTTCGAGTTATTTTTATTATGCCCCCATGTCAGGGGGCATTATGTTTTGCACCTGTCCGTCCGTGTGTCCTTCATCGTTTTGGTTCACCTATTAAAGTTTTTTCTCAGCCACTGTAACACCTACAGTCATCAAACTGATTTCACTGAAATAAAGTGGGATCTGGCGAGATCCCAGTAAAATTTTGAGAAATCCCAATGAGATCTCACGGAAATCTGGCGAGATCTCAGTGGGATTTCACTGAAATAAAGTGGGATCTCACTGTAATCTGGCGAGATCCCAGTGAAATTTTGAGAAATCCCAATGAGATCTCAGTGGGATTTCAACCAAATTTTTCAGTGGTATTTTAACAAGATCTCACCAGGATCACAGTGGGATTTTACTGAAATTCCAGTGAGATTTCACTGAGATCCCAATGGGATTTCAGTCAGTGAAATCCCATTGGGATTTCGACCAAATTTTTCACTGTGATTTCACTGAAATCCCACTGGGATTATTTCAATGGGATTTCGTTCACATTTTCACTAGGGTTGTGTCTTCACTCGGCGATACAATTGCGAACTACGAGTTTTCCGTTATCCCAAGATCACTATTCTCATCCGATGGACTGCTTCTGATACCAACCGACAAGAGTTCGTTCATTCATGTGATTGAACATTATCCCTCAGAGAACAAGGTTTCAACTGCAGATCAGACAGTTTTCTCAGGCCAAGAAACAGTTGAAGGAGAACCAATGAGCCAATACATAGTGGAAACATATACTGACCCATCTGCAACTCCTTGTAATGACAAGGTGTGCATCATTGATGCAATGGATGTCGTCCAAAGTATTAAGAAGGCATCCAACATGTGTACCTGTAGTGACTTCGCAGCAGCTTTTCTCCAGCGAATAACGATGATACTGAAGCCATATACAGAAGGCCGGGTTATATTTGACAAGTATGTAGAAGGATCACTTAAGACACACACGCGACAGAAGAGGGCTGGTGTTGAAGACCCAGTAAAGTTTAAGATTAATGATGCCACGAATATCAAAATGGTTTCCTGGTTCCGCTAAAAAACTCTACTTTCACACAGAAACAAAGGCCCAACTGACGGAGTATTTGGGAAAAGCCCTGCTCAGCGACTTTGCAGACGATGATAAGAACCTTGTTGTGGTGTATGACACAACTGCGCATTGCAATAAGGCAGATATCATCGAGCCCAATATCGCACATCATTCACACGAAGAAGCCGACACGTTGATCCCTCTTCACGTAATTGATGCTGCTACACACGGAGGAGGAAAGCGCGAGATAGACGTAATCTCACCGGACACAGATGTGCTTGTGTTGCTGATGGACATGTACTCTTGAGCTGGCGCCACATATCAGCTCAATCTTATTACTGGGCGAGGAAAGGACAGGCGCGTTATTGATGTCAGGGAACGGTGTTTAGCAATAGGAAAAAAGAAGTGTCAAGGACTTCTCGGACTGCATAATTTTTCAGGTGCAGATTGGGGTGGAAAATCCGTTGGTATATCAAAGAAACAATGGATAATGTCATATCTAACACATGACCCAAACAGATTCACATGCTTACTAAGGTCAGTTCCGTTATGTTTTGGTTAAATAATTATGTTGGTATATGTTATATTATTCAAGGCCAACACGATACAATCCTTATGTCCACGAACCGCGGTGTTGCGACTGTAGTAAAAATTAGTGTTTGTAGCGCGCGGTGAATACGGGCTAATCTGTGAGGTTGCCTTTTCTATTGTTAGAAATTCGCAAACATATGCATAAAAAAAAGAAACACAGATGTTTAATAAACAGTTTGTTTTAATTTACATGGTAAACTTTATGAAAAAAACAATGAAAAAAAAACAACAATGTAGAGTGTTTTCCCTGTCAATATTTACAATCGTCACATCACGATTCGTCCCAGAGTCAATGTTACAGTTCCAAATGGCATACCGTATGTGGAACACATCAATATTGTGTATGCGGCGAGTGTAGACCAGATAGGGGACCCACGTGATCAATCGTCGTCTAAATTGTTCACAAGACACTGACACATTGCGACAAGTGTAGGCCCTGATCAGATTGCGCAGATGTCAATGCAGCAGTCAATGTTACAATGTAAGTACATATTATTCAAATGGTTTTAATACTTTCTTAGACAGTGGATTAATCCCACAGCAGTAAACAAGCCATAAAAGCAACACCAGTTGCCGTTGTCACTGATTGTTTTAACAAGCATAAGCGCAGTGACAAGAGCAACTCCCCTGGTTTATTGCATTTTTACAAATGCATGTAGTTACATGTCCCAAATATTAGTGACAAGTAGATGAGTGGCTCATATATATTTTGTCACATGTATGTGACTAGTCTCTAATAATTCTTATTCAGAATGACAATGTACAGTTTTACTGTTTTATGTAGTAATATCATGTGATATTTACATTGATGAGACTTTAATAAACACAAATATATACCGACAAAGGTACGGAGTCGTGTACAGTTTATTTGTGACAAGGTACCAACTGACACGTTGTTAATTGTAGCCGTTTATGACAGCAGGTGGACATCAGCCGTGAAAATGTGTAAATATGGTCAGTGTGTCACCTTTGACTGGTTCCCGACGACAGATAACTGAGTTGGGTCACAACGCTGGTGCCAGCGACGCTGGTTACTGGTGCCGGAAGCTGAATTTGCCAGTCTATCATGCAGATTAAAGAGCGTGCCGATTCGTTTCGCGGCTTATTGTGCCAATAGGCGAATATGCGGTTCCCGACTGTATTTATATGCGTTTCCTAGAATCAATTATGTCCGAATATTTAGGGATATTATGGTTACCTACCTCTTATCTGGCATATTGGGTCCGTATCACTCCAGTTTTCGTCATTCTGGCAAGTACGGACTGCCACCCCAATCAGCTCATAACCTGTGATGCAGGTGTATATGGCCTCTTGGTCGTATTTGGTTCCGCCTGGCGTGGAAACACTTCCATCTGTCGGGGAGCTGAGGTTACCACAGTCTGTAGATTGATTGAGTGAATTGAGATTTGTGTCCAATCAACAACGAGGCTGTACCAGTTGGTTAAAAAGTCACACCACATTTCAAATTAATATACCAGTACAGTGTACACCCGTTACCTCAAACTCCCTAAAGTCAAACTACCGATACATCAAAGTCAAATTCTTGGTCCCAAGTACATGTACATGTTTTCCTATATAATAACTCAATTTAACTCAAAGTTCCATTAACTCGAAGTACAGGCCGTCAAGTAAGGGATGGGTCCAAAGAAATAGGAAAATAGGAATTCAGACGGTGATAAAATAGGAAAATATAGTCTAAAATAGGAATAAAATGTTATTTTAAGATTTGTTCCCAACACATTTTATGGCCAACCTGACCTTTTAATATATTTATTGATAATTTGTGTTGTATTGCTCAAAGACTATAACTAAGTTATTAATTGCTTCAAGATCCAACAAGAAATGCGTCTGTCGAACGCGGATGCCACCTGCAGCATATTTGAAAAACTGTGACAAAGTGGTTAACCGAAAAGTGTGACGGACGGACGGACGGACGGACGGACGGACGTTCTTACATTACTATACTTATGTGGCTTATCACATGTTAAATACTAGCCACATAAAACGATTTTTTAGGTGGCTAATTGTAACCAACCCTATCCTTTACCAAGTCCATAACCCTGTGGGGCTAGCCACATAAGTACCCTAATGTGTGCCCGGACAGACGGACAGACGGACGGACAGACTGACGGTCCAAACACTATATGCCACCCGTTTCTTCGAAACCCGGTGGCATAAAAACAAGATTTTGACACTCTACTTGTGCTATATTAATTAAAGTAATGTACATATATGTTGGCCGCCATACCTTCAGCCAACCCAATCCACCCTTGTCTTTGTTATGTTTTGAAAATATATATATATTTTTTATTAATGAGCATGCTGGATGTGGTGTATTAATACAGAAACAATAAGCAAGTTTAATATTTATTGTTTGCCCTAGTTTCTCGACCAATGAAAGAATAGGATTATGTCTCAATTAATCACATGCAACTCTTTCTCCAATATCTATATCTTTCGCCATTTCCTGCATTCTCAGGTCTTGAGGATCCAAAGGGCATGGACGTTGCTAGGGCAGTCCGGGGGCATGCTCCCCCAATTTTTTTTTGAAATCTAAGAGGAGTGAAACGCCATTTCCTGCATCCTCAGGGTCCAGTCTTGAGCACAGGTGGAAGACTCGGACCTAGGACACCAAAAAAATGCATATTCAAAAAAATCCCATTTACCCCACCCACTTGGTCTCGTACAGTACCATATTCTATTTATAAAGGTGAGTATCAATATGGCTATTATAGAAAGAGCCCTCTCTTTTTCGGCTCGCACAAACACAATAAACAGCGATTAAATGTATGAAATATGTCTCTGGCAATCGATAAAGGTATGTGTGAATATACTCACTTCAAATCGCTGTTTCAAGCATTTATTGAGTTATTCGCGTTTTGATTACCCCATCCACAGCGAAAGTTGCGTGTACAAAAGAATCTCACACAAAATCAGAGGCCGTCCGGCGTGGATTATCGGTCATATTTGACCAATAACTGATCGCCAGCTCAAACTAAAGTCGTGCACCATGACCATATACATTAGCAACTCCAGCCATACAAAGTTCGTCCAATTGTGATCATTCACCGATCTAAAAAACACCTTTTTTCTACTTTCATTCACGATTCGCGTACTATCAGATTATGTCTTCCGGAATCCCGAAATAGGTTGAATGACGTCATCACAGTTTAGATTTAGCAAATCAGAGATGTTCTTTACATAGAAGCTTCCGGTTGTATTATGGAAGATGGTGCATTGACCCGGTTCCAGATAATGAACAAAATTAGACAAAAAAGGTTTTTTTAGATCGGTGAACGATCACAATTGGACGAACTTTGTATGGTTGGAGTTTGTAATGTATATGGTCATGGTGCACGTCATTAGTTTGAGCTGGCGATCAGCTATCGGCCAAATATGACTGCCAGAGACATATTTCATACATTTAATCGCTGTTTATTGTGTTTGTGCGAATCGGAAATGAGAGGGCTCTTTCTATAATAGCCATATTCTTACCCACCTTTCTATAAATAGAAGATGGTAATGTACGAGACCAAGTGGGTGGGGTAATGGGATTTTTTTAATAGGCATTTTTTTGGTGTCATAGGTCCGAGTCTCCCACCTGTGGTCTTGAGGGCCCAAATTTTGAAAATGTAAGAGGCGTGAAACACCATTTCCTGAATTCTCAGGTCCCATACTTGAGGATTTTTTTTTAAATCGAAGAGGAGTGAAACGTCATTTCCTGCATTCTCAGCAAGTTTGAGGATGATAATATGTGCTTTATTACATAATTATTTGGGGGGGGGGGAGCCAGGCCCCCCCAACAAAATGGCCCCCTCCCACTTCCGCCGCCCCTGACCATTACATACAGCAACATTAAGCAATTATAACCACATATTGAAGGTTGTGTTGGCTATCAAACAAGCTGGCAAAACATTAAGTTTGTTAGCTAACAAGGCCACAATAGACAAGGAATATTTGCATATAGCCAGACAAAATGGACCACATAATATTGACTTTTTATTGGTGTTTCAGGCTCAGAAAGTTGTAACTTAAGTGTGTAGAGCCGGGAATACACCTGTATTTGCCAATTCAGCACTGAATTTATGTATTGATTTGATTTCAAGTGCCCTTACGACACCAAAATCATTTTCTAGGTCTGTTATTTTTAGTCACCACTTACAATATTGAACTACATGTAGGACATAATAATAATTCCTACAGCAATTCGTTTCTAGGAATCGGAGACAGCAGTGACCCATCTCCACATATATTGTGTTTTCAAACACAGAATGACAAAAGGGTAGTATTAAAGCAGCTTACAACCAGGCAGACATTAGCAGCAATCACATTATGATCATCATTGATGAATTGGTTGAACATTTATTTATATTATTAACTAGAAAATGTGTTCATAGAACATAGATACCCCCACCTGCAGCATTAATAGTAAAAGGGCACCGTTATTACAAAGCTCAGGCTAATCCCAAGACAGACATTGTGGGTAAATATTATTGAAATTGGTGAACGAGTTAAGAAGTTATTGAGAAAACATTAAAAACTTAAACACATTTGTTCGTACAAACAAGGTGAACATAAGTCCCCAGTGACCTCCTTGACCTTGGCTGTTTGGGTGTAGGTCATATGAGAAACAAAGCACCATCTCTAGACAGACATTGTGGGCAAATATTATTGTAATTGGTGAAGGAGTTATTGAGAAAACATTAAAAACTTAAATGCATTTGCCTTACAAACAAGGTGAACATAAGTCCCCAGTGACCTTGACCTTGGGTTGTCGGGTGTGGGTTGTATGCATGCGAAACAAAGCACCATCCCTAGACAGACATTGTGGGCAAATATTATTGAAATTGGTGAAGGAGTTAAGGAAATATTAAAACTTATGCATTGCCTTACGGACGAACGGACGCATGCACGGATGGATAGACAGTGGTAAAACATAATGCACCCAATAAATTGGTGAATGCATAATAAATTTTAAATACATTAATTTTCAGATCAATCACTCCTGATTGTGTGACAGACGCCCTTAGCATACCACATCAAATGGCCAAAATATCCAAATAATTTGAGAATGAGAAATAGGATACTGTAAACTATTCTACTCCTGATGTCCCACACGGGGCAACATACAATGAAACTGTTGAACTATTCATCCTGATGTAAGGCACATCACCACATCCAGCACCCATAAGTATATATTTAATCTTGTAGCAAATTCACATTGCATTCCGGTATGAACAGTATTTAGTATATTAAAGTTAATGATTATGCATTTATTTGCTATGAAGATTTAACCACAGAATGAAGACAGGATGAGGATGATGAAATTGGGTTTAATGTCCATTCAATAGCCAAGGTCATATAAAGTTGGGAGTACACATGTAGTGTGGAGAGAAATCGTAAGTCAGCATTGAATTACGAAGACATGATTTGGTGCGTTATTTGGAAAACTGTATCAATGCAATGAATTTTTAAGCTAATCTAGTGAAGAGGTATAAAGTACTTAATTTAAAAACATTAAATGGAATTTTACATAAATCTTTATAGCAAATCTCTACATAATTTGACCTTGAAAATGTGGCGACTATGGGTATTGTGCACAATTAATATAGGGAGGATGATAAACATGCTGGGTATTGTGCACAATTAATATAGGGAGGATGATAAACATGCATATCAATGTTCATGTCAATCCATAACGGAGTTGCAGAGACATAAAGTACGTAAAATCTTTCACGCAAATGTTCCAAATGAACAGACGGAAATTCGAAAGATATATACCGCTCGACATACTTTATATACCGGGGGAATAAAAAGCAGCTCTGGTGGCAAGGAACGCTAATGCCTTTCAATATTTTGTACACGGGTCATCAAAATATTTATTACCTTCCAATTTACAAAGTGCAAGTACAAACTACTTTACAATTAATGGAAAATGCAAATTTGGGCACAATTTGAACGATGAACTGTTGGAAAATGTCACAGGAAATTGCCATAGCCATCTAACGCAGTTGAATACTAGTGTTATGCAATAATAGTTGTGTAGTTATGTTACAATGTACAGTATTTATCTATATTGTCAATTTCACTGTCATGCTCATAGTTAAATTGGGCAAAAATGTGTGCGGCTTTTTAAAAAGGCCATAAAATAGGAAAAATAGGAACATTTGGTCATAAAATAGGAAAAAAATAGGAATTGCTCAGAAAATAGGAAAAAAATAGGATACTTGACGGCCTGAAAGTATTTTCCTCCGACCCCTGGACTTTGAGTAAACATGTGAAGACCGTATCTCTAAATCTAAATGTGTCACGGTTGGTATGTAACTCCCTATGGGGAGGAAGTGTGTATCTGTGCCGGGTTAGTTCAGTCGGTAGAGCGATGTAAACCAGTAAACCAGAGACCAGATTCGAGTCCCGGGCCGGTGCACATTTTTCTCGAGGGAGACTTTGTCACAGTATGTAACTCATGATAAGCAGAAAGTGTGTATTTGTGACCGGGTAAGTCAATTAGAATGATGGTATGGTAAACCAGATGACGCGGGTTCAAGTCCCGGGCCGGTGCACATTATTTTGAACATTTTGTCAACTTTATTTATTTATGTGTATCCCCCTCCCCAGATACACAAGTAGTTTGAAAAAAGGGTGTTCGAGTTATGCTCCGGAGACAAAATCAGGGACGGAAAAAACAAAGGGAGATAACTAAAAAATTAGTGATGCAAGAGTTGTCATTCTTGCGTGACACACCTTTAGGGTCGTGGTCTATGCATGTGTGAAGTTTCATGAAAATATTCCAAAGGGTGTTCGAGTTATGCTCCGGACACGAAATCAGTGCACGAAACAACAAAGGGAGATAACTAAGAAATTAACGACGCAAGAGTTGTCATTCTTACGTGCGACACACCTTTGGGTCGTCTTCTATGCATGTGTGAAGTTTAATAAACTAGAAAATGTGTTCATAGAACACGGAGTCCCACATATCGCTTTGATAATAAATGAGGCCAAATTGCAAGTCAAAATTTTCTTTTACCTGAGCGTTAAAGTTTTTGAAGCACCAAGTATGTGACCTTGACCCTGGGTTTGGCGGGGGCAGGACGAACGTGGATTTGGCACAGGGCGGTAGAGGACCATTAGAGCAATGCATATATGAAATATGAAGCTGATCCGTGAAAGAAAACAGAAATTATAAGATATTTACCTGAGAGTTAAAGTTTTTGAAGCACTAAGTATATGATGTTAACCCTGGGCTTGGCGGGGGCGGGACGAACGTGGATTTGGCACAGGGCGGTAGAGGACCATTAGAGCAACGCATATATGAAATATGAAGTTGATCCGTGAATGGAAAGAAAAATTATAAGATATTTACCTGAGCATTAAAGTTTTTGAAGCACCAAGTATGTGACCTTGACCCTGGGATTGGCGGGGGCAGGACGAACGTGGATTTGGCACAGGGCGGTAGAGGACCATTAGGGCAATGCGTATATGAAATATGAAGATGATCCATGAAAGAAAACAGAAATTATAAGATATTTACCCGAGCGTTAAAAGTTTTTGAAGCACTAAGTATGTGACCTTGACCCTGGGCTTGGCGGGGCAGGACGAACGTGGATTTGGCACAGGGCGGTAGAGGACCATTAGAGCAATGCGTATATGCGTGTTCGAGTTATGCTCTGGATACAAAATCAGAGCACGAAACAACAAAGGGAGATAAGTAAACAAGAATTCCGCGGAATCAGATGCCTCGCCTTGTCCCGCCTTGACCTCGAGCCTGGGCCCGAAAGCAATTTTCACTGGCCCGAACATATTATACAATTATTGACTAGTGAACCATAGAATATCAGATTATATTCTATGGCTCACTAGTCAATAATTGTTTTATTATATGATAATAGTCTGTATATAGCACTTACGACCTTATGCTACTAGACAAAAATTGAAAAAGAATTTGAAAAAAAAAATGAAAAAAAGAAAAAAAAAAAATGAAAAAAAAGTTTAAAAATTAAAAATAATAATGCTTGCTACTGGAGCCCAGAATTTTTTTTAATAGTCCTATATTTATCTACATATATCTGCACAGGTATAATGCCACAATATTTTCAACACAGTTTACGGAAATGTAATATAATCATTTACCTGTATAAATTACCTGTAAGTGGTCAGTGGTCAGTTGCACATGCTAGCACATGCACAGGTGAATAGTCTGTATATAGCACTTACGACCTTATGCTACTGGACAAAAATTGAAAAATAATTTGAAGAAAAAAAAATGAAAAAAAAAAAATGGAAAAAAAAAGTTTAAAAATAATAATGCTTGCTACTGGAGCCCAGATTTTTTTTTCAGTCAAATTGAAAAATACAGTCAAACTTGTCTTAAGCAAGCGGCCATGGGAAAGTCCAAAATTGCTTGCTTAACACAGGTGGGTGCTTAATGGAGGTTCATCTTGGACCGACTTATAACTTGTTCCATATAGATTTATATGTACAATTAATGTACAGTCAAACTTGTCTTAAGTTCATATGTACATCATGATATACAGTGTTTACTTTAATTTCGAATACTCATTGATCTAAGCGGCGCCTTTGTCAATTAGAAATGCCAAACACAAAATGCGTCTTTGTGTAAAAAAAGAAAAAAAAAAGAAGAAAAATCGGGATTTCTGAAGCCCTCCCCCCCACCCCCCCCCCCCCCCCCCCCCCCCCCCCCCCGAATCCGCTACTGGATAATGTAAATACAATATGCACAATAGAATGGATTATCAAACGGAACGTTTAATAATTTGATGGGTCAATCGCGTGTTTGTTGTTACAAAGATGTACCAGTTCGTCCGAAAATCACCAGTTTTGTCTGGCGTATGTAGTTAGGCAACGGCCCACGGTCAGCATAGCTCGGCTTATAACAGCAGTCCCCATGCCACGCTCGCTATAACTTGCACATTAGATGTATGTAAATTAATCCGTTTAAATTCCAAATATTAAAATATCATTTATGAATCTTGGATGTGCATAAATTCTGTATATTTAGTTAATACCAAACTGAATTATCATAAAAATCGGGTTACGTTAACATCGATTGGAAAAAGTTGCAAAAGGATGAAACTACGTAGGTACGAAATTGCCGAAATTGTCCGTGATATTTACAGACTTTTTTTATTTTTGCTGTTTTCTGACAATACAGTTAGCCATATTTGGTTGAAATAAAAGCGTGTTTGCATGTGTTTGTTTGTCTGGTTGAGTGTATTCGGAGGGAGTTAACTATAGTGGGTTCATGATCAATCGCTGATAGATATATTGCCGACGTCTTTCGCCACAGTAACCTGTCAATCATGCCACTAAGGGCTGCCTTTACTTACCAGCGATTGGCTGTACTGTATAAATAACTCGGCCACGAGAATAACACATGTTTTGAACTGACAATTATAGTAGCCAGAAGCAATGTTTGGCTAGGGGGATTATTGAAACTATCGACCCTTGACTTTTATTGTCACAGCGGGTAGGCATGATTTTAGTGAATCGCGTAATGATGTGATGAAAATAAAAATTTGGTCAAACAATCGGGTGTCATAAAACAAATTGAAATGGTATTGTAAAACCACAGTTTGGCAGGCCTGCAATTAGCGAGATTTAGGTCACTGGGAGGGAAATGGGGATTATCTAAACGAATTTGGTCCCAGCTTTTTTTTTAGAATTTCCGATATTTTCCGAAAGTGCCGAGAATGGCCGCTAAAACGAGGATTTCAAGGCAAAATGGACGATTTTGCCTGTCCGTTGGCCGCGTTAGACAGGTTCACGCTTACAGTGCAGTCTCCGTTTTTGTTCCACCGTAGACAACACTTCCAAACTCAACGCGAACGCAACGCGAACGCAACGGTTTGCTGTAGCGTTGTATACGTTGTTTTAAACGTATAATACGGTTCGTACACGTGTAATACACATTGTCAAACCGTTTAGTTTAAAAGCGTTGTATACGTTGTTTAAACGTATAATACGGTTCTTGTCACACGTGAATACACATTGTCAAACCGTTTAGTTTTAAAGCGTGTAATACGTTTAGCTTCAAGGCGTATAACACGCTTTGGCGTATACATATGTAGCGAGGTGAAAGAGTTGAAACGTGTACAACGCTTTACCTGGAAGCGTGTAGCTATATGAAAGCGTTGAAACGTGTACAACGGTTACACGTTTTAACAACACAAATACCTGTTCGGCCCCGATCTCTTCGAGGCGTCCTTGTTTCGTCCTTTTAAAATATCGCGAATACATACCCTCAGATCGAGTTCAAAGTACATCGGCGGTGTGATTTAGCACTTCAAATGATCCCTAATCCCTGATGACTAATGAGTCACGCTTTTAACACGACAGATGTACCTTGTCGTTTATCAAAATGTTTGAGAATTGTAGATCACGTGAGCCGGCTCATCAGGATCTGCGGCATTCCTATGTACATTTTATATACACAAAAATGACGCCTAATACAGCGTAATGTAACAGTTCCTAACTTAATATGGAATAGCCCGGGCCGATAGTCCGTGTCAGTTAATTGGGGTGAAATATTACGAACACAGATAAACACAGATAAACACAGTGCATGGTTTCTTTATTTTATTTTAACATCATCAGAAATGGCGAGTCTAGGAACTCTCGTATTATCTTTACGCCGAAGCCTGTCTATTTCAGTCACTAATCCGCTATACACCTGTCCCACGCGTGTGTTAAGATTAATCGATATTTGGAGAAACTGAATACACAGCGAGCTGCACACTGGTTTAACACGGATATGGCCCGCGGATATGTGTCATAAATTACTTGGTCAAAACCGGTAAATTTTACAAGGTTTATAGCGAAATAGCAGCCGACTGGCAATTTTTCTCGGACCGATTTTTAAGACTAGTTTTTCAAATCTCAATCGGTCTGAGAGTTCAAAAATCGGTCCAGAACCGGAAAACTGAAAATGTTAGAAGCCCTGCAGTGAGTCTAGAAGTAATATATACACACACGAAGAACGATCAGAGCATGCGCATTCTACGCGATACAAGGTTGGCATACCAAAACGTGTAATGCGTTAAAACCCGTGGAAACGTGTTATACGTATAACACGGTTTAATCTGTACGGTGCTGTGTACATGTAGATGCGTGTAACCGTTCGTCAACGAAAGCGTTAAATCGTTTAAAGGGTTTACCTTAGCGTTGTATACGCTTACAACTGTTGTAGACGTTTACAACCGTTGTACACGGATTACACGCTTTTGAAACTCAATACGTTGTTTACAACCGTTGTATACGTTTACAACCGTTGTACACGGATTACACGCTTTTGAAACGTTGAACACGGTTTGTTCGACTTTCGCGCATGCGCAAGAGTGGGGAAACGCAACGCATGGCCGAAAACGTATTACACGTAGACGACACACGGTTTGAAACGCAACTAACGGAAACTCCACGGATACGCAACGCACAACACTTTGTACACGTATAAACCCGGAACATTTTGACAGAAACAACTGTAATACAGGTGCATTTTAGAGTAATTTTCATTGGGGGGAAATAAAATGGCCGCTTAACGGAGGGAGACGCTTAATACAGGTGGCCGTAAGTACAGGTGCGACTGTAATTTGAAAAAATAAGTGATAAAAAAACAATAAAAAAAATGAAAAAAAAAAGTTTAAAAATAATAATGCTTGCTATTGGAGATTTTTTTTTAATAGTCCTATATTTATCTACATATATCTGCACAGGTCCACATAATGCCACAATATTTTCAACACAGTACCCAATGTAGTAATTTACCTGTATAAATTACCTGGTCAGCAGTGGTCAAGCACTGGACATCTGCACATGCTAGCCCATGCTTAGCACATATTCTTCATCCAGTTTCTATTGTTCTCTCTACAGGTAAGGTTGTACAGAGCACACGAGAAAAGGTATACAGAGCAGACGAGAAAACAGGTCTTCATGCATTATTGTCCAGTTTGTAGAGTGCGCAAAACAAAAAAGGGAGATAACTGAAAAATTAGCTACGCAAGAGTTGTCATTCTTGTGCGCGACACACCTGCGGGTCGTGGTCTATGCATGTGTGAAGTTTCATGAAAATATTCCAAAGGTGTGGTCGAGTTATGCTCCGGACAGGAAATCAGTGAGCGAAAACAAAAAAGGGAGATAAACTAAAAAATTAGCTATGCAAGAGTTGTCATTCTTGTGCACGAACACACCTTCGGTTCGTGGTCTAATTGAATGTGTTAAGTTTCATAAAAAATATTCCAAAAAAGGGTGGTCGAGTTTATGATGGTCAATCAGTGCGCGAAACAAAAAAGGGAGATAACTCAAAAATTAGCTATGCAAGATGTTGTCATTCTTGTGCGCGACACACCTTCGGGTCGTGGTCTATGCATGTGTGAAGTTTCATGAAAATATTCGAAAGGGTGTGGAGTTATGCTCCGGACACGAAATCAGTGCGAGAAACAAAAAAGGGAGATAACTCAAAAATTAGCTATGCAAGAGTGTATTCTTGTGCGCGACACACCTTCGGGCGTGGCTCTGCATGTGAAGTTTCATGAAAATATTCGAAAGGTGGAGTTATGATCCTTGACACGAAACATGCGAGAAACAGATAATAAAAAAATTAGCTATGCAAGAGTTGTCATTCTTGTGCGCGACACCATTCGGTCGTGGTCTATGCATGTGAAGTTTCATAAAATATTCGAAAGGGGGTGGAGTTATGCTCCGGACACGAAATCAGTGCAGAAAACAAAAAAGGGAGATAACTAAAAAATTAGCTATGCAGTTGTCCATTCTTGTCGCGACACACCTTGGGTCGTGGTCTATGCATGTGAAGTTTCATGAAAATATTCCAAAGGGTGTTCGAGTTATGCTCCGGACAAGAAGTGTCTGCGGCGGACGCGGACCGCGGACGCGGACGCGGACGCGGCGCGCTGTAAAATCCATAGTATCCCCTGACGGAGTCCG
Organism: Conchocele bisecta; assembly: GCA_029237695.1. NCBI lineage: Eukaryota > Metazoa > Mollusca > Bivalvia > Lucinida > Thyasiridae > Conchocele > Conchocele bisecta. The sequence goes on from CM055265.1 coordinate 128,358,725, forward strand.
GGGGATACAATTACCTGTAAGTGGTCAGTGGTCAGTTGCACATGCTAGCACATGCACAGGTGAATAGTCTGTATATAGCACTTACGACCTTATGCTACTAGACAAAAATTGAAAAATAATTTGAAAAAAAAAATGAAAAAAAAATAATGAAAAAAAAAAATGGAAAAAAAAAGTTTAAAAATAATAATGCTTGCTACTGGAGCCCAGAATTTTTTTTTAATAGTCCTATATTTATCTACATATATCTGCACAGGTCCACATAATGCCACAATATTTTCAACACAGTTTACGGAAATGTAATATCCAATGTAGTAATTTACCTGTATAAATTACCTGTGGTCAAGAGTGGTCAAGACTGGTCAAGACTGGACATTTGCACATGCTAGCACATGCACAGGTGAATGGTTTTCCCCCAGTCTCTATTGTTCTCTCTACAGGTAAGGTGTACAGAGCACACAGAGGAAAAGGTGTTACAGAGAAGACGAGGAAAACGGGTCTTCAGCATTATTGTCCAGTTTGTAGAGTGCGCAAAACAAAAAAGGGAGATAACTGAAAAATTAGCTACGCAAGAGTTGTCATTCTTGTGCGCGACACACCTCCGGGTCGTGGTCTATGCATGTGTTAAGTTTCATGAAAATATTCCAAAGGGTGGTCGAGTTATGACTCCGGACAGGAAATCAGTGAGCGAAAACAAAAAAGGGAGATAACTAAAAAATTAGCTATGCAAGAGTTGTCATTCTTGTGCATGACACACCTTCGGTTCGTGGTCTAATTGAATATGTGAAGTTTCATAAAAATATTCCAAAGGGTGGTCGAGTTATGGTCAATCAGTGCGCGAAACAAAAAAGGGAGATAACTAAAAAATTAGCTATGCAAGAGTTGTCATTCTTGTGCGCGACACACCTTCGGGTCGTGGTCTATGCATGTGTGAAGTTTCATGAAAATATTCCAAAGGGTGGTGGAGTTATGCTCCGGACACGAAATCAGTGCGAGAAACAAAAAAGGGAGATAACTCAAAAATTAGCTATGCAAGAGTTGTCATTCTTGTGCGCGACACACCTTCGGGTCGTGGTCTATGCATGTGTGAAGTTTCATGAAAATATTCCAAAGGGTGTTCGAGTTATGCTCCGGACAAGAAGTGTCTGCGGCGGACGCGGATGCGGACGTGGCCCGCTGTCAAATCCATAGTATCCCCCGACGGAGTCCGGGGGATACAATTAATACATATTGGCCAAGGTTAACTGATCTGGTATTGCAAATTATGCAGGAAAAAATAAATACGGCCCGGAAACCTGAAACAAAACATTTAATTTTACGTCTTACTAGCGAGAATACAGGTGGGTGCGACACCGTCCCAGGTTCCCGAAGCCTGGCACATCCTAGTGGCTACACCATTGCGCACATAACCGACGTTACATGTATACTCGGCCAGTTGGTTGTACGTCGTCACCGGCGCGGTCACCACACCGTCCACGGGGCTCGGTAATGTGGGGCAATCTGAAATCAAGCAAGCACAGGACCTCCAGCGTTGTGCCTAGGGTGCGCCCAGAGGACAGTTGTCCACTTAAAATGTGCGAACCGAAAATTGTCGTCTGCTGCTGTTTCATATGTTGTCTTTTATGTTAATAAAACATGGTTTGGCAGCATTTTATTTATCATAAGTGCTGTAAAAGCATGTTTTTATGAGAAAATAAAAAATAAACAGCAGACAACAAAATTTAATTTAGCATTGTCAGAATAAAACCTTTCAACCCTATTTAGTAACTGACATGAACTATTTCATGTCAAGTTTGCGGTTGCTCCATTATGCAGAAAAGAGGGTCATTTTGATATCCACAAATGGTGCAGGTCTTGATAAGACGGCTCGTTGCGAGCCATCTCATCATGATCTACACTGTTTGCAAATATTATGAACAAGGTCTCTAGTGTTGAAATGGTTAAAGGTACATGCCCACTCAGTGGGCACAACATGTTATTTATAAGAATTAAATAAGTTTGTCACTATTCCACCAGTTCTAAACAAGAGGGCCATGATGGCCCTAATTCGCTCACCTGACTCCATGAACACCAGAAGAGAATGTGAGTTCATGTGTTTGACCCCAATTTGACCCCACAGGGCCATGCCCATTTTTTACACCGGGGTCACCATTTTAACAACTTTGGAAGAGCATTGTACAGCGATCATTCCTACCAAGTTTCGTCAAAATCCGGCTAGCGGTTCATGAGAAGAAGATTTTTTAAGAATTTATGCTATTTTTAGACGGCGGCCATCTTGGATAAGCAATGACCTCCATTTTAACAAATCTGAAAAGGCTTCACCCATGGACCATAACTTTTAAGTTTGGCTACCATGGGCCAAGCAGTTCATGTGAAGAAGAATTTTGAAATCTTTAATAAAAGAACAACCTTTTGACCTTTCGACGGCCATCTTGGACGAAATAACCATCCGATTTCAACAAAAAATGCACCAGAGTGATCGCCTCATTGATACCTTCAATTTGACATATGACATGACCATATTCGGTCAAAAATAAATTTGACACCAATTTGAACCCACGGGCCACGCCTATTTTTGACCCCGGGGTCACCATTTAACAACTTTGAAAGAGCATTGTACATCGATCATTCCTACCAAGTTTTGTCGAAATCCGGTTGGGAAGAAGATTTTTTAAAAATTTGTGCTTTTTTCAGACGGCGGCCATCTTGTATTACATAATGATGTAATTTTAACAATTTTGCAATCACCCTACATAAGGACAATGACCATGAAGTTTGGTGACTATAGGCCCAATGGTTACCGAGGAGAAGACGTCTGAAAATGTTCACGGACGACGATGGACGACGACGGACGACGACGACGGACGACGACGGACACATTGCGGTAACAATAGCTCACATAAGCTTTGCTCAGGTGAGCTAAAAATACGAGTGCTCAGTCTCGGCCAATAAGCGTTTCCTAGAATACATTATGTCCGAATATTTAGGGTTATTATGGTTACCTACCTCTTATCTGGCATGTTGGGTCCGGATCGCTCCAGTTTTCGTCATTCTGGCAAGTACGGACTGCCTCTCCAATCAGCTGATAGCCTGTAATGCAGGTGTATATGGCCTCTTGGTCGTATTTGGTTCCGCCTGGCGTGGAAACACTTCCATCTGTCGGGGAGCTCGGGTTACCACAGTCTGTAGATTGATTGAGTGAATTGAGATTTGTGTCCAATCAACAACGAGGCTGTACCAGTCGGTTAAAAAGTCACACCACATTTCAAATTAACAAGAGTTCCGCGGAGCAAAATGTCCCGCCTGGCGCAGTTTGATAGTATATATGGAGCTTGTAATAAACTTGGGGTTAGTGAGCACCATGGGCTTTCTGTAGAATGATGCGGGATGTTGTTACAAATACATGTATGGAATATTAAAGCATAAACTGAGCGTTAACTTTTCCAAACACGTAAATTTCTAAGTCAGTGACCTTGACCTTTGGGGTTAGCGGGCACGATGGGCTTTCTGTAGAATGATGCGGGATGTTGTTACAAATGCATGTATGGAATATTAAAGCATAAACTGAGCGTTAATTTTTCCAAACACGGAAATTTCTAAATCGGTGACCTTGACCTTTGGGGTTAGCGGGCACCATGGGCTTTCTGTAGAATGATGGGCTTTCTGTAGAATGATGTGGGATGTTGTTACAAATGCATGTATGGAATATTAAAGCATAAACTGAGAGTTAATTTCTAAGTCAGTGACCTTGACCTTTGGGGTTAGCGAGCACCATGGGCTTTCTGTAGAATGATGCGGGATGTTGTTACAAATGCATGTATGGAATATTAAAGCATAAACTGAGCATTAACTTTTCCAAACACGGAAATTTTTAAGTCAGTGACCTTGAGCTTTGGGGTTAGCGGGCACCATGGGCTTTCTGTAGAATGATGGGCTTTCTGTAGAATGATGCGGGATGTTGTTACAAATGCATGTATGGAATATTAAAGCATAAACTGAGCGTTAACTTTTCCAAACACGGAAATTTCTAATTCAGTGACCTTGACCTTTGGGGTTAGCAGGCACCATGGGATTTCTGTAGAATGATGCAGGATGTTGTTACAAATGCATGTATAGAATATTAAAGCATAAACTGAGCGTTAACTTTTCCAAACACGGAAATTTCTAAGTCAGTGACCTTGACCTTTGGGGTTGGCGGGCACCATGGGCTTTCTGTAGAATGATGCGGGTTTTTGTTACAAATGCATGTATGGAATATTAAAGCATAATGAGCGTTAACTTTTCCAAACACGAACATTTCTCTAAGTCAGTGACCTTGACCTTTGGCGTTAGAGGGCATCATGGGCTTTCTGTAGAATGATGCGGGATGTGGTTACAAATGCATGTATGGAATATTAAAGCATAAACTGAGCGTTAATTTTTCCAAACACGAAAATTTCTCTAAGTCAGTGACCTTGACCTTTGGCATTAGCGGGCATCATGGGCTTTCTGTAGAATGATGCGGGATGTTGTTACAAATGCATGTATGGAATACAAGTATTAAAGCATAAACTGAGTGTTAACTTTTCCAAACACGGAAATTTCTAAGTCGGCGACCTTGACCTTTGGGGTTTGAGGGCACCATGGGCTTTCTGTAGAATGATGTGGGATGTTGTTACAAATGCATGTATGGAATATTAAAGCATAAACTGAGCATTAACTTTTCTAAACACAGAAATTTGTAAGTCAGTGACCTTGACCTTTGGGGTTAGCGGGCAACATGGGCTTTCTGTAGAATGATGCGGGATGTTGTTACAAATGCATGTAGGGAATATCAAAGCATAAACTGAGCGTTAACTTTTCCAAACACGGTAATTTCTAAGTCACCGACCTTGACCGTTGGGGTTAGCGGGCACCATGGGCTTTCTGTAGAATGATGCGGGATGTTGTTACAAATGCATGTATTGAATATTAAAGCATAAACTGGGCATTAACTTTTCCAAACATGGAAATTTCTAAGTCAGCGACCTTGACCTTTGGGGTTAGCCGGCACCATGGGCTTTCTGTAGAATGATGCGGGATGTTGTTACAAATGCATGTATGGAATATTAAAGCATTCCATTGAGGGAAACAGAAGTTACAATGAATTAACCTGAGCGTTAAGTTTTAGAAACAGAGCTAAACGCAAAAACTTAACGTTGATGCATGTGAAAAGTAGGTCAATCAACCATGAAAACTAGGTCAAGGTCACATGGGCTCCCTCTGTGTGAGATGGTTACACCACAGTGTTGATGTATACCGAAGCATTCCATTAAGGGAAACAGAAGTTGTAATACATTAAACCGAGCGTTAACTTTTCCAAACACGGACATTTCTAAGTCAATGACCTTGACCTTCGGGGTTAGCAGGCACAATGGGATTTCTGTAGAATGATGTGAGATGTTGTTACAAATGCATGTATGGAATATTAAAGCATTCCACTGAGGGAAACAGAAGTTACAATGAATTAACCTGAGCGCTAAGTTTTAGAAACAGAGCTAAACGCAAAAACTTAACGTTGAATGCATGTGAAAAGTAGGTCAATGAACCATGAAAAGTAGGTGAAGGTCACATGGGTTCCCTCTGTGTGTGATGGTTACACCACAGTGTTGATGTATACCAAGTATGGAGGTCGTAGGAGTTATAGTTTTCTGGAAACTGAGCTAAACGCAAAAACTTAACGTGAAATGTTGACGCCGCCGCCGCAGACGCCGCCGCCGCCGACGGAAAAGCTATGCCTATGTCCCGCTTCTGCTAAAGCAGGCAGGACAATATACCGGTACAGTGTACATCCGTTACCTCAAACTCTCTAAAGTCAAACTACGGATACCTCAAAGTCAAATTCTTGGTCCCAAGTGCATGTACCTGTTTTCCTATATAATAACTCTTGTTAACTCAAATTTCCATTAACTCAAGGTATTTTCCTCTGACCCCTGGACTTTGAGTAAACATATGAAGACCTTATCTCTAAATCTAAATGTGTCACGGTTGGTATGTAATTCACTATGGGGAGGAAGTGTGTATCTGTGCCCGGTTAGCTCAGTCAGTAGAGCGATGTAAACCAGTAAACCAGGTCCCAGATTCGAGTCCCGGGCTGGTGCACATTTTTCTCGTCCTGCGACAAGTGGCGCCAATCGAGGTACCTTGACTGATATATACTCGGAAATCAAACACGAAGAAGAGGTCTGTCCCATAAAATCAGGAATTAGGGGACAAATTCCAATATGGCGTGAGAGTATGTCACGGTATGTATGTAACTCATGATAGGCAGAAAGTGTGTATTTGTGACCGGCTAAGTCAATTAGAGTGATGGTATGGTAAACCTGAAGACGCGGGTTCGAGTCCCGGGCCGGTGCACATTATTATTGCCCTGTGATATCCATATGTCACAGTATGTATGTAACTCACAATGAGCAGAAAGTGTGCATTCATGCCCGGTTAGTTCAGCAGGTTAGAGCGATGGTACGGTATACTAGAGGTCCCGGGTTCGAGTCCCGGGCCAGAGCACATTTTACTTGCCCCGTGACATATGCATAATAATTCAGTATAATTAGTTCATGCAATTCCTCAAGGTGTATACCAAAATATAACTTTCGTGTCAACTGTTTGTTCAAGCAAACATTCATCACTTGTTTTTGCCAAGTTTATGTTACAGAGGTTTGAAAAAAATAGGGTGGACCTTTTTTTCAAATCCAATATGGCCACCAAATTCAAGATGGCCAACAACACTTAAATAAAATGTATATGATGCAATTTGACTTATAATGAGATGTATGAAACACAATTAATATGTATAATACTAGAATGAATATTATTGCAAGATAATAGTTTTTGTATTATCACTCCTTGTTCCGTCGCACGACGCTAGTGGAAATACTTTGTACTGACCCTCACTAACAACAGTCGAGCTATATTTAGATTGGCGGGAAATTCTGGTCACGTGACAGCCTCTTGCTTACAAAGGAATTTTAAAATCAGTCAAGTTAACGAGTTACAAGTTAAAGTAAGACTTTTTGACGAGTTCAATTTATTACCACATTACCGGTATTGTTGAATATTTGATGCATCTTTTGGGCCGGTTTTTGTTTTCTGACTAATACGGGTATTGTGACTTTTCCGTGCATTTGTCACACCACGGACGTGTAAACGATTGGATTGTGTGACGTCATGGCTGGCGGAAACGTGCTACGGCCCAGATGCAGTGTGTAATCTTCGGACACAGTTTCGTGTCGAGACTGGATTCGCTTACCAGGATGTCATCTACCGGGCGGAATCTGGGACTTGAGACCGAGTTTCGTGTCCGGTGTATTGGTGCCGGAGGGCTGAAGTTGTCACAGATGGCGCGCCTGAGAGTGCTGGAGGAGCAGATTGGAACAGCTGACGTGTAGTTTTTGGACATGGGCTCCAACGATTTGAGTGACCAACGTTGTCATCCCTTGAAGCTGGTGAAGGACATTGTGTCATATGCGTCGTATTTACATTATGGTCGCGGTGTGCGGACGGTAGTGGTGGGCCAGATATTACCTAAGAGGACTAAACCCTACACATCCTACAATCAGTGTGTGGTGGCGACGGACCGTCTCATTGAGGTTGAGTGTCGCTAGGATCCACACATGTACTATTGGTGGCATCGTGGCTTGTGGAATCCAGAACGCCCTATTTTTGACGCTCGTGGTGTGCATCTCTCTTGGGACGTGGGCTACGCAAAGTATTTTCGGAGTGTGCAGCGATGCATGAGATGGATTCGGAATCGGAATTAATGCCCGCAAGATATTATTCTTTCCTGATTAGTCTGGACACGGCTTAATACTAGATATTATATTTAATATTGTTGTGATTGGTGTTAAAGGCTGTGCTTGCAGATTGTCACTGCATACTGTGTTCTGATGTTTCTTATTGGGACAGTATTCTACATTGCTACATGTATGTAGTGTATGGCTCATGGTGTGACGCATATTTGCATATGGTAGTCGGCCAACTTGTTATAGTATCGTCTATGCAGTGATTCTCTGCGAGCACAGTCTTTTGCGTCTTCATCACATCACCGTTCGTTGAAGCTCTTTAGACTAGAGCATGGTTTACGATGGTGAACACATTCGTCAGAGGTGTGCGGTGGGTGCCTGGCACAGAATCAGGCTACGTTGATCGATCTTGTTATGCCCTATTTCCTATACACAAGGAGTAGAAATGAGTATGAGATTAGTACGAGTTTTGATCAGGGTAGTTCCTGATCAGCTAGCTGCACACATATTTTATTGCCGAGGTTCATAACTTGTGTGCTACTGTCATACCTGGACTGCCTACGGCGGCTATTATTTCTTTCTTTTGTCACATAGTCATGTCGGCAACCGGTGTAGTCCCAGAGTTGGTTGGTATGCCATGCGGGGTAGCGTGCAGCACTGTCATGCAGTCAATTTATTATGCCATGCGTTTTAGCTGGCAGTTATATTACTATGCCATGCGTTGTAGCTGGCAGCACTGTCATGCAGTGAATTTATTATGCCATGCGTTGAAGCTGGCAGTTATATTACTATGCCATGCGTTGTAGCTGGCAGCACTGTTGTGCAGTTATAGTGTTAAGTGCGTTGTAGCTGGCAGTTATGTTATGCCATGCGTTGTAGCTGGCAGCACTGATGTGCAATTATATTATTATGCCATGTGTTGTAGCTGGCAGTTATATTATTATGCCATGCATTGTAGCTGGCAGCGCTGTTGTGCAGTTATATTGCTATGCCATGCATTGTAGCTGGCAGTTATATTATTATGTGTGGTAGATGGCAGTTATATTATTGTGTCCGGCGTTGTAGCTGGCAGTTACGTTGCTATGCCATGCGTTGTAGCTGGCAGCACGGTTGTGCAGTTATATTATTATGTGTGGTAGATGGCAGTTATATTATTGTGCCATGCGTTGTAGCTGGCGGCACTGTTGTGCAGTTATATATTTATTATTAGGCCATGCAGCACTGTTGTATGTTTTTGTCAGGTCTTGAATTATTGGTTTTATGATTAGAATTTGGGTTGATCTGGATGCCTTGTTTTTATGCTGTTGTGAGTGAAGATGGTAGCCACTATCATTGATATGTTTCATCTTGCCCACAATTCAAATTTGCATGGCAGTAACGTACATCAGTGGTCGTTAGGGCGTTGACGTTCTGGTTTCTGGTTGTTTCGGGTTGTGTTCTGGTTTACAGATTAATTTTATAGGTATGCCACCGAGACGTGGCAGGGCACACAAGCGGCCATCGCCGTCTGAGGACAAAGAGGATGGCACGAAGTGGTCGCGTCTGACGGACGAGCCGCCCCAGCCGGATGGATCGTTTGTTGACGCGGATGTCTGAATGGGGTCTTGTGGCACCACAGCATGCTCCACCAAGTACGATGTCCTTGGCTACTGGTAACGTTCTGGAAATGAGGACACCAAATGTGGTCGATAGGCCGTTGCCGTCGACTTCGGGCTTACCTTCTTCCCCAGTTGCCGGTCCGGTCCGTCGTCTGCCAGCGGTGCAGTGCCAGCTTCCACGATTGGTCCGGCCCAGATCGAGGCTGCATTGCTGGGCGCATCGACTGGTGGGTTGAATTCCACTCTCCGGCCGGGGGGTGTACGTGATGTGGCGTCCATGTCCAGTTACAACTTGTCGCCGGGCGCGTTAGTGTCGGACCGCGTAAGGACGCAGATTTGGGACGGTTCATTTGTGAAACTGTGCAACCTGTTGCCCGGTAGGGGCCCCATTGTTGAGCCGGACACAGCCAATGTGCTAGCTGCGCTCGTGGGTGGTGGATCGAAAGCGAACACAAAGCTGTTGAGCATTGATCAATCAATCACAGCGTTCCATTGTTTCATTGATATCAGGATCATAAAATATCCGGGTGAGGCTTCAGGTTTGTTGGCCTACATGAATCTGGTGCGCGATATGGATAGGTCGTTTGGGATGCGTGCCTTTAATTTCTATGATCGTAATTTTCGAGCTCATATGCAGTCAGAGAACCTCCCGTGGGGTCAAATGCACACAAAGTTGTGGGTCAGGGCTTCCATAATGTCTGTGCCAACAACGCAGGCTCTTACGAAATCAAGTGTCAAAGGTCCAGCACATTGCTTTGTATTCAACAAGCTGCAGGGGCGCCGGTTCTCACATGTGTGTGGTCATTGTGGGAAAGGTCATTCGCGGGTGAATTGCTTTCCGTTTAAGCCGCCTCCAACATTCACCTCTGGCTCACGCGGTCCCTTTCCAGCCGGCCGCGGACAAAATCACAACGCCGGTAAAAAGTGAGAGACTGGCAGTGCTTTTGTCAAGGTATGACGCGGCAGAGACAAAATATTTGGTCGACGGCTTTGAACAAGGTTTCCATATCCCATCCCATGGTCATTTAGTTTCATCGGTATCACGGAATCATCTATCTGCGAATGACAATGCCGAAATTGTTACTGCAAAATTACGTACAGAGTTGGATGCAGGTCGTATCTTAGGTCCATACCATACCGCACCAGTCAATGATATTATTTGTTCGCCTTTAGAGCTAGTGCCTAAATCTGAACTGGGCAAATATCGCTTAATTCATGATATATCGCATCCGCATGGTGAATCGGTGAATGATAGTATTGACCCCCAGCTGTGTCGTATGATTCTGTTGACGCCGTTGACGCTTTGGTGAAACATTTTGGTCGCTGGGCCCTGATAGCCAAGACTGATATAGAGAATGCTTTCCACATTATTCCAATTTTCCCAGCAGACAGGCGGTTGCTTGGCTTTAAATGGAAACTTGATCCTCATCTTGAACAGTCCCAATTTTTCTTGGATGCATGTCTACCAATAGGGTTGTCCATTTCTTGCCAGCTATTTAAACATTCAGCTCGACTATAGAATCGTCAGTAGAAAAATGTATGTCACACCTTATTGATGATTTCTGCTTTGATGGCCCACCTGAAGATAGCTTTTGCTTCAACACTATACAAACTTTGTTATCCATTTGTTATCCATGTGTAAGGATATTGGGGTTTCAATAAAGCATGAGAAGACATGTTTACCAGCAACATGCATGACTGTTTATGGCATTGAGATAGATTCTGTGAATATGGTGTCCCGTCTGTCCACAGAGAAAATTGACAAGGTTAGGTCATTATTGTCTGTCTTCACCAAGCGAAAGAAGGTTACTTTATGCGAACTACAATCGTTGCTAGGGCTATTCAATTTTGCTACTTCATGTGTAGTCTCGGGCCGTACTTTTGGGGACCGTTCGCCGCATTTCTATATTCGTTTGACAAACGAGGCCAGGGCAGATTTGTCTGCGTGGGAATTTTTCATGTCCGAGTTCAACGGCCGGTGTATGTTTTTTACAGGATCAGTGGGTTGAGTCAGATACATTGCAACTATTCACTGATGCTGCATCTTCATGCGGGTTTGCAGCAGTTTTCAGGAAGTCGTGGTTTTGTGGGAGTTGGCCTGATACGTTTAGCGGCTTTCACATTAATATTATGGAACTATTTCCCATTGTTGTTGCCGTTGAACTGTGGGGGGAAAAGATGGCTAACCACAAGGTCTTGTTATTGTCTGACAATGCAGCTACTGTGCATGTGATAAACCGGGCATCATCACGTGATCCTATGATGATGAAGCTAATGCGCCGATTAGTTCTTCATATGCAGTGAACATGTTCCTGGGAAGGCCAATTTGGTAGCTGACAGACAATCTCGCTTTCAATTTCAGGAGGCCAGGTTTGCGGGCCTTGGCTGTCGGTAGCCCCGGTGATTGTGCCGGACAGCCTTTATCGGATTTGAGCAGGAAGGCTCAAGAATTATTGCGGTCTTCATTGCACATAAAAACCAGGCGCATGTATTGGAAGTCATGGTTGCATTACAGTGAATTTTGCCGCGATGGTCATATTGGTGGGTCATTGCCGATCAGTATAGTACCGGTACATTGTGTTAATTTTATAGCACATCTGGCGGAAAGGGGGTATAAACCTTCCACAATCGCATCCCATATGTCGGCTGTCGCTTAAATTCATAAACTGTTTGGGTTTGCGGACCCAACCAATTCATTCTTGGTAAAGCAATGTCTAAAGGGGATCGTAAATACTGTGGGAAAGGCACATTCGCGTTTGCCTGTTACTGCCAATATTTTGAAATCCATGCTAGTGTCCATTCCATTAGTTTCTCATTACAATCTCATAGGCTGCTGATAGCGGCCATCTTGCTTTTAGCGTTCAGTGCTTTCTTGCGCATGGGTGAATTATATGTGCAGTCTGGCTACTCGCCATCGGCAGTGTTGCAACGGGGTGATTGTCAGTTTCAGTTTGTGAATTCGACCCGTGTAGGGGTGAACTTACCATGCAAAATTTAAACAAGAGCTGTCAGAGGACAATGAAGCGCGCCCGGTGGCAGCAAAGGAACCGAGGGCACATTTGAATGTGGATTTGCCACAGCGCAGTAGAGGACCATTGGAGCAATGCGTGTGTGAAATATGAAGCAAATCCAAGCAAGGAAACAGAAAATATAGGCCATTATAATTTTTTTGAAGACGGACGGATGGAGCTAACGGAATAAATCTATTGTATTCTATTGTGTTGGGCTCCTCCCCCTAGCCCCTAAACCCCCAATGTTAGCCCAGACGGACGGACAGACAGACAGACGGACGGACGGACGGACGTACCAACATTTTGGGTTTATGGGCTATTTGCTATATAAAAGATCAAAGGACTAGCCCCTAAACTTCAAAAGGTTTTATGGGCTAATGGTATAAGTTCAAAGAACTTCAAAGGAAACTAACCCTTACCCTAAGCTCCTAAACCCCTGATGTTTGCCCGGACGGACGGACGGACGGACGGACGGAAGGACGTTCTTACAGTACTATACTTATGTGGCTTATCACATGTTAAATATTAGCCACATAAAACAATTTTTAGCCACATAAAAGGATTTTTTAGGTGGCTAATTGTAACCAACCCTATCCTTTACCAAGTCCATAACCCTGTGGGGCTAGCCACATAAGTACCCTAATGTGTGCCCGGACGGACGGACGGACAGACGGACGTTCTTACAGTACTATACTTATGTGGCTTATCACATGTTAAATATTAGCCACATAAAAGGATTTTTAGCCACATAAAAGGAATTTTTAGGTGGCTAATTGTAACCAACCCTAACCTTTACCAAGTCCATAACCCTGTGGGGCTAGCCACATAAGTACCCTAATGTGTGCCCGGACGGACGGACGTTCTTACATTACTATACTTATGTGGCTTATCACATGTTAAATATTAGCCACATAAAACGATTTTTAGCCACATAAAACGATTTTCATGCTGAGGATACGCTTATGTTTGCGGAAAAATATGTTCCTTCTATGCACTCAGAAGTATATGCCGCGACCATCATTCAAACCATCTCATCGAGATGGCGAGGCATGGACACTAAAAAAAAAAGATATAGTATAACGAAAAACTTAACCAAAAAACTCAACCAAAAACTTGACCAAAAAACTTAACCAAAAACTTTAACCAAAAAACTTAACCAAAAACTTCAAAGTAATTTGACCTTGACATTGGGCACAGGGGCCGCACGGGAGTGGGGTAGAATGAAAATACAGATGATGATAAACACCCATGTGAAGTTTCAAGGTAATGGGCAAAGCAATTGCAGAGATATAGTATAACGAAAAACTTTAACCAAAAAACTTAACCAAACTAGATGGCCGCGGCCTGCATGTCGCGCCTTGTAGCATGGACACTAAAAAAAAAGATATAGTATAACAAAAAACTTTAACCAAAAAACTTAACCAAAAAACTTAACCAAACACTTTAACCAAAAAACTTAACCAAAAACTTCAAAGTAATTTGACCTTGACATTGGGCACAGGGGCCACACGGGAGGGGGGTAGAATGAAAATATAGATGATGATAAACACCCATGTGAAGTTTCAAGGTAATGGGCAAAGCAGTTGCAGAGATATAGTATAATGAAAAACTTTAACCAAAAACTTTAACCAAAAAACTTAACCAAACAAGAGGCCCAAATGGGCCTGTATCGCTCACCTAAAAGCCTCCATAGTGGTTATCTTGATTTCACAAAGACTCTTCACTTACAACTTCCAATGTTCCACAGAATTTGTTGGTACCTTCTGATCTAACATATATTGTGAATGTGCCACTATATGAACAAATCTGAATCAGTGTTAACTATCGATCATTCATACAAAGTTTCGTCGAAATCGGCCTGGCGGTTTGTGAGAAGAATTTTTTTTGACAATTTGACCTACTTTTCAACGACGGACATCTTGAATTTGGTGATGACCTCCATTTTGACAAAAATGAACAGGCTTCACCAACAAACCATTTCAGTTAAGTTTGGTCAATATCAGCCAAGCAGTTCACAAGGAGAAGTCCTTTGAAATCTTTAGTAAAAGAACCTTTTGACCTGTCGGCGGCCATCTTGGATCACGTAATCATCTGATTTTGGCAAAACATGCTCCAGAGTGATCGTCTCGTCGATACCTTGGATTGGATATATTATATGACCATATTCGGTCAAAAATATAATTTGACCCCTAGTTGACCCCTTGGGCCACGCCCATTTTTGACCCAGGTGCCACCATATGAACAAATCTGAAACAGCGTTAAATATCAATCATTCACACCAAGTTTCGTCGAAATCGGCTTAGCGGTTTGTGAGAAGAAGATTTTTTGACAATTTGACCTACTTTTCAACGGCGGACATCTTGGATTTGGTGATGACCTCCATTTTGACAAAAATGAACAGGCTTCACCAACAAACCATTTCAGTTAAGTTTGGTCAATATCGGCCAAGCAGTTCACAAGAAGAATACGTTTGAAATCTTTAGTAAAAGAATTACCTTTTAAACTATCGGTGGCCATATTGGATGATGTAATCATCTAATTTAGACAAAAAATTCTCCAGAGTGATCGTCTCGTCAATACCTTCGATTTGATATATTATATGACTATATTCGGTTAAAAATAAAATTTACCCCTATTTGACCCCTCGGGCGACGCCCATTTTTGACCCAGGGGCCACCATATGAACAAATCTGAAACAGCGCTAACTATCGATCATTCATACCCAGTATCGTCGAAATCGGCCTGGCGGTTTGTGAGAAGAAGATTTTTTAAGAATTTGACCTACTTCTCAACGGCGGCCATCTTGGATTTGGTGATGACCTCCATTTTAACAAAAATGAACAGGCTTCAACCACAGACCATTACAGTTAAGTTTGGCCAATATCGGCCAAGCAGTTTACAAGAAAAAGACGTTTGAAATCTTTAGTAAAAGAATGACCATTTGAACTATCGGTGGCCATCTTGGATGACGTAATCATATGATTTAGACAAAAAATGTTCCAGAGTGATTGTCTCGTCAATACCTTCGATTTGATATATTACATGACTATATTTGGTTAAAAATAAAATTTGACCCCTATTTGTCCCCTCGGGCGACGCCCATTTTTGACCCACGGGCCACCATATGAACAAATCTGAAACAGCGCTAACTATCGATCATTCATACCAAGTATCGTCGAAATCGGCCTGGCGGTTCGTGAGAAGAAGATTTTTTAAGAATTTGACCTACTTTTCCATGGCGGCCATCTTGGATTGTCGATAACCCCATTTTAACAAATCTGAAATGGCATCACCCATATATCATCCCTGTGAAGTTTAACCAATATCGGCTCAGCAGTTCGGGAGAAGAAGATGATTGAAAATGTTCACTGACGGACGGACGACGGACGACGGACGCATATCAAGATCCAGATGCATATGAAGATCCAGACGCATGTGAAGATCCAGATGAGCCGGCTCGTAACGAGCCGTCTCATAAGGATCTGCACTTTTTGCAAGTAATTTTCATATTTTTTAGAACAAACACCTTTTCATAAATGTACAAATCTGAATATCATTTTGTGACGATTGGATTGGTTGGAAAATTAGCATATCACAGTCCATTCCAGTTACTTAGGGTTGAAAGGGTTAATGGTGTTGATAACTTTCTACATCATTTCCGTATTATTTTACTCAGTTTTGAAAAATGTTGCTATTGTGACACAAACACGTACAATACGCTAGCGTCAAGTATTTCACTATAGACTGATTTTATATACGAGACCCGCCTTGTGATTTTGTATCTTCGGGCATCTGTGCAATTTCATGAAATATGTTTACAACATTTACAATACTTTCCGTAAAAGGCGTCAAAAGTTGACAAAATTTTCAGAGTATATGCGGAATTATATTCTGCATGTACTCTGAACATTTTGACAACTTTTGAATTTATTTATGAAAAATATTGTAAACGTATTTAATGAAATTACGCGTATGTCCGAACGTACATCACATGGCATGTCTCGTATTATCTTATTGACTAGTTCATAGCCATATTAATTTGTGCAACAAAAAAACAAACGTAATACACAATATACCAATTGAAACATGACATGTGATTTTGTATCTAAAACATGAGCGATATTTCATGAAAACTATTTACAAAATTTACCGTAAATGACGAAATTTCATAAGAAATGCAAAATTAATATTCCGCATTTGCTATGAAAATTTTGTCATCTTTCCACATCCTTTCCAGAAAATATCACAGTTTCTGTAAATACATTTCATGAAAAATCGCACATGTTCTTGGGTACAAAATCACATGGCTTGTCTCAATTGATTATGATAAAACTGATATACCGTATTCTTGCGATTATAAGGTCACATTTTTTTTACTCAGATTTGTATCCCAGAAAGCCCCTGCGTCTTATAAATACATGTAGATACATGAGAATTTTTTTCCACCTGAAATATTGACATAAACGACAAAAAATAAAAAAAAATAAAATGCGTTCCTATATTTGTTGTTGTTGTTAGTCTTTGGGGTAAAATCCGGTATTGGAATATTGGATTCGTATTCTAAACAGTTCGCGCCTTACTCGCGCCTTACTCGTTCCGGCCCTGTGTCACATTCGGTAAACACTTTCTATATAGAAGGCCTCTATCATTTTAATTATCTTTTGAAAACATTTACTGGGCCCATATCAGTCGGTGTCATTTTGCCGTGAAAAATATTGCATGACGCCATTAACGGTAAATCCCAATATGCATAATCATATAAATGCAATTCCACGAAAGTTATAAAACTCTATCATTAGTTTTGAAACTGTGTGTTTACACGATGAAGATGAAAGTGGCAAGCCTAAGTCAGCTGACCGACATCAAACACACCCCGTGTCAAGATTTACAACACAAAGCCATATCAAATATCAATAAACGCGGTTGCTGACGTCAGTTTCGTATTTGTCACCAAACTGGTACCCTGTCTGATGCGTCCCAGTGAAACAATACTACCGAGAACCAGACTCTATTTGCAAACGTGTTTATGTGAATTGGGTCTCTATCTCTGACAAATCCCGGCTTATTGCATTAGCGGCCAGACCAGGCGGTGGATTCGCGTAGTCTGCACATGGTTTACAATGTTCACCAATCTCTAATTAAAAACATTATAATTACGTCAGCGGACAATGCAAATTCGTCATAGCTATAGGCTGCTTTCAGCGTAATTTTTACGGCAAATACGACTGATTTTTAAATATTACAAAGTTGTGTGTTGCTTTGTGGAAAAATAATCGATAACAAGTTGTGTCAACTAACAGGTGTTTATCTTATGTCATCATTCAGCACGAGGCTGTAAACTGTGTGACCTTTAGGCTATGTTTTGAAATTACACTGATTGGTCAACACGCCTTTTGATGTGCCGCAGACGTGGCGAACATGCGACTTTCATCCTCGCATCATGGGGGCAATCATTAACCCATTTCATGCTGAGGGTACGCGTATGTTTGCGGAAAATCCTAAATATTTACCTTCTATGCACTCAGAAGTATATGCCGCGACCACCATTTAAACAGTTTCGTCGAGACGGTTCAAATGAGTGGTCATAACATATACTTTCAGTGAGAAATAACAAAAATAAAAATAAAATATTTAATAAAGTTCATATCCGTAAATGTGTATTCCGCTATTGATTTCGAAAACAGTTTCCGTAAATGGTGTTGAAAAGAGATAATACATACCGCAATCAATAATGAACATATACCACTTTCGGCACCAATATGATCGCAAATATAACACGATTTCTGACAATATTCTGTTACACATTTAACACGATTTTGATATACAAATAGGCAAACAAATCGGGAGCCAATGCACAACTGTGTACTAACCGAGCACGTGTTATAGTGAAGCGTGTACTACCGAGTTCACAGTGTAATTGAAGATACTAGAAAACAATGAAATACGGAACGGGGAATCACGGACATAGAGTCGGCAAATTACGGACATACATGTAGCAAACTATGATAGGGAAAATACAGACAAAAACTTCCAAGGTGCGAATAAAAAAACAGTGGGGGGAAATCAATAACAACAACAATTTGGCGATATTTTATATATTTTTATTTTTTTTATGAAAATTGGGTACATCTTATAATTTCATGTAGACATTTTCCCCCAGATTTTGGACTCAAAATAGGGGTGCGTCTTATACACTCTTGTGACCTATAATCGGCAGAATACGGTAGTCGATATTGTTTACAGGTGTTAGTAGCCATTGTACAGACCATGTGGATTCCGATCTCTCACACTTTCTCAACGTTTACTCAATTCCCAGTGATTAATGAGTACAACACTTTCTCAACGTTTACTCAATTCAAATGCTCAGCATCAAGTAGCTGGATTGGCTGATGAGACTCGGCCTAGAACAATCATACTGTGTAATCGCGAATTGTCATTGGTGTATAATTATATGCTCAGAACATTCTAAACTAGAAAAAGTCGATGGCGCGCCATCGCAATATACCCACTTTCCCCAAATGCTAAGTCCGAAAGGGGGAGGTAATCCATGATGGAGGGTCGGATAAAAAATCCGAATTCACTTTGCGCATCAGCACATCAAAACGAAGCTACGAACCAAATATCAGATGCGTAGGTATTAAGGTGAAAAAGTTTTTCGACCTACGAGGAAAAATAGTGAAATTCTAAGTCCGAAAGGGGGAGATAATCCATGATGGAGGGTCGGATCAAAAATCCGAATTCACTTTGCGCATGTGCACATGATAACGAAGCTACATAGCAAATATCAGGCGCGTAGGTATGAAGGTGAAAAAGTTTTTCGAGTTACAAGGAAAAAATGGGAAATTCTGAGTCCGAAAGGGGGAGATAATCCATGATGGAGGGTCGGATGAAAAATCCGAATTCACTTTGCGCATCTGCACATGATAACGAAGCTTACATAGGCAAATATCAGGCACGTAGGTATGAAGTGAAAAAGTTTTTCGAGTTACAAGGAAAAAATGGGAAATTCTGAGTCCGAAAGGGTAGATAATTGATGATGGAGGGTTGGATGAAAAATCCGAATTCACTTTGCGCATCTGCACATGATAACGAAGGTACATACCAAATATCAGGCGCGTAGGCATGAAGGTGAAAAAGTTTTTCGAGTTACAAGGAAAAAATGGGAAATTCTGAGTCCGAAAGGGGGAGATAATCCATGATGGAGGGTCAGATGAAAAATCCGAATTCACTTTGCGCATCTGCACATGATAACGAAGCTACATACCAAATATCAGGCGCGTAGGTATGAAGGTGAAAAAGATTTTCAAGTTACAAGTAACGTGACGGACGTACGGACGGACACTCGTGACGAAAACAATATACCCATTTTTTCCCAAAAAAGTGGGTATAATTAATTGACCAAGGTTAACTGTTCTGGTGTTGCAAACTATGCAGGAAAAAATAAATATGGCAGGGAAAGCTGAAACAAAACATTTAATTTTAAGTCTTACCAGCGAGAATACAGGTGGGTGCGACACCGTCCCAGGATCCTGAAGTCTGGCACATTCTTGTGGCTACACCATTGCGCACATAGCCGACGTTACATGTATACTCGGCCTGTTGGTTGTACGTTGTCACCGGCGCAGTCACCACACCGTCCAAGGGGCTCAGTAATGAGAGGCAATCTGAAATCAAGCAAGCATAGGACCTCCAGCGTTGTGCCTAGGGTACGCCCAGGGGACAGTTGTCCACTTAGAATGTGCGAACCGAAAATTGTCGTCTGCTACTGTTTCATATGTTGTCTTTCATGTTATAGTTCGGGGGCAATTGCTCAGAATCCGGCACCTCATGTTAATTTTGTCTTTCATAGTGTTTTTGTATTCATCTGGGATCCAACTTTCTGAAAAATCCGGGTCCCATTTTTTTCAGACACTTTCAAGGTCATTTCAGGGGTCATTCAAAATCAAGGTGAAAATCCTGGTATTTATGCCATAAAACCGAGGAATTAATCGATTTGAAGTATCGATCTCTTCGGTAATATGCATAACAATAAATACAGATCAACTGAAATCAACAAATAAAAAAACACAATCGCGTCACAAAACTAAATTTTCAAGGTCAACAGGACATGAATTCATTTTTGTAATATTGTTTCTGTGCCATGGCATACATATATCACTGCTTATTACCATAGAAAATATATCTTTCACAGATATGTGGCATGCTGGTCATTAGTTCACCAGTCGTTACAAAAAGTGACTAAATTTTTTTCTTATTAGGGCCTTTCCAGAAATATTTCCCTGGGGGCATAAAACATCCCCACCACAAGAATTGCTTTCTCATTTAACCCCCACCACCAGAAAATGTTATTCTTAGGGAGCAATATGTGAAATAGTTTGATTATTATCACTGCCGGAAGCTCAGGTCAACTAATATTGCTAAAGTCGTGTCATAAATAACGTTGATGTGTGTCGACATTAGGACACTGACAAGTACTGGTTTGTTATTGGCAGACGTTGTGAACAGCATATCTGTGAAAGATTATATCAAGCTGCTCTTTGTTCTATATTAATAAAACACATTATTATAAATATTAATCATTATACATGTAATACCATCGACTTGGTACTTACCCTGGGCCTATACGTGTATGCCATGAATATTAAAATCCACTGAAGTCCATTAGACAGAAAGGCGCCATTTTTCTATGAATCCAAAATTGTTATGAATGGGTGACATCAACACGTAGTAAATAAAACAACGCGTTCGCAACGCGTTCGCAACGCGAACTTGTTGTTTACGCGGAGACCGACGAACACTCGTGTACGAGATGTCTTGGGGTGGAGATGTCTGACAGCCAATCGAACTAGTCCGAACGCGCTGGATTAATAACTTTCGCTAAACGTTGACCAGTGAACATTCAATGTCGGTGTTTTTTTTAGGAGACTTCTAAATTGATACACCGACACCCACTTTAATACTTATGGAAAATAACCACCCACCAACATCATAGGGGAACTTAACCCCGCACCACCAGAAAGGATAAAAAATACCCCTTTAAATGACGTAGACCCCACCCAGTAGAAAAATAAATAAATTAATACGACCACCACCATGCTGTTTTCAAAATCCCGTCCCCCCACCCACCACCCCCTCTGGGGAAAAAAAAGAAAAAGCCCTTAGTGCATGGCATGATGGACTGACTGACTAGTACATGAATACACACCGGTATAAAGCTATCGTTTTGTTATATTTCTGAGGCAATCAGAAACCAGCGCTTCGTGGTACATGTATTTGTTTTTTTGTGGTTAATTAATAGTTCGCATATCAGCTTTCAGAAATATGTGGGTGTCATTGTTTCCAAATAGGTTCAATGTCATTTCAAGGTCATTGAACATCAATATAATTATGATGCAATATATATACACAATATTCTTTAAAACAGATTAATTCATACAATTGTCAATAGTATTCATTATTATTGGACATATTGCTATTATTAAATTTATTTATGGCATAGAAAATCAGTCACCAAATTTCAAGGTCACAGAAAGGTTGAGATTGTTGATACGTTTGAATTCAACCATTAACAATTCATACTTTTTGAAGTTTTGTCATAATTCCGCACATATTTCTATAACACAATAACAATTTTTTATATGTATTTATTTTTATTTTTGTCAAGTTCAATTCCAGCTCAAAGACATTGGCAATTAAGAATAATGCAGTATTTTATTTATCTAACGCAAAATAAAACGACAAATAACAGATCTGGAATACCGACATTACCATGTTCAACTATGACAGTATTCAACTATGGCATGCTGTTGCTATTGTGTGCTTTAGTTATCTTTTCATAGGTTCATCAGTCTCCTCAATGTCTGTTATTTTCTATTGTTGATAATGTCTCAGTCCGTTCAATATCGTCGAAAACCTAAACATTATGACTGTGCACACCAAAGTGCCGACGGAATTCCTAATTTTAAACTACGAATATTTAAAATGTTAAACATATGTATAAAATAGAAACACAAGGTTCAATGAAAAACAAATAAGATGATAAGTTCAACGTCAGTTGTACACAGAGAGTATTATAGCATTATTTGCAGTTCAAATAAATCGGTATCACGACTAACGGTGTCTGATTAGCAACATAGACTTTCAAGAAAAGAAGAAACTATAATGTGAATTAAATGAATGTAAACATAAAACACAAGCAAACTGGAATTCCAATAATGACGATATGTATGAGGAATATAATTATATTCTAGTTGGTGCTTTAAATTAGTTGATCTGTCACATTGTGGCTATGTCAATAATGTAACCCAGATACGTTGAATCACACTTGAAGAGCTTGGTGTAACGATGTACATTGGAATAGATTGATTGTAACATCACTTGCGTTTAGCAAGATGTCCTAGATGGCAATACACCTCTATTTTCCACAGAATTGACCATATCGGTGCTGCGAGTTATCCTTACCTTATCAACATTTGAAGCAGTATGCTATACTATTTATGATTTATTGATGGACACAATTACTTCCATCGAAAATTATTTCAGTTTATGCAGATGTCAGGAATATCATCTTCATTCTTACAGCACGTCATTCATACAGCACATTAGCAGGTCCGTCAAACATGGTTAGACTTGTATAGCCCAGATATTAGTCCCTCAGGGCTCTAGATAAAGATTTATTGATTGAGTATTTTTACTCCATGATATTTTTTTTCAATTGGGTATTTTCAATTATCAATTGGGTACCTTACAACCGTTACCCCATTGTGTAAAATTGAATAGGGTATTTTCCAATTCTGGTATCAAAATGTGCAATAAACATGGCTACACAAAACATTGAATACGTACATGTGACATCTTTTAAGAGTTAGTTAAAACTAATTAGAAATTATGCTTAATTGGGGCCTTTGCTGCGTCTTTTTTTCTCCACGTTTCGTTGAAGACATATTTACTGCGGTCTGTCAAATCTTAAACAATAACATCCGAAGTATATCCGAATGAAAAAAAACTTAGTCTATTTGCACGAACTCGGACGTTTCGCATCACAAATCGCCATTATCAATCATAATCGACCGACCGGAAATTCATATGAAGTGCTTTTCACCAATACCGTCACCGTATAATCTGCTAAAAAACAGTGATCGTGCGTATCCTATTTATAAAACATACATAGACGCTTATTATATGTATAGTTGCATCATCGATATAGTTTGTTTGTTTGTTTATTAGTGTTTAACGGCCTATCAACAGCTAAGGTCATGTAAGGCCGGGCAAATGGGTTTGATCCCATTTTAACCTGCTGCATTAGGGGGAAAATCCCAAAATCAGAACGGGATATTTACATTGAGAAAAAATATATTCAGCCCTGAAATTAGAATAACCTGACCTGGTGCCAGGTCCATACCACACCAAAGTCACTTGGCCCCTTCCCCTAAAATAGGATTACGAATATCGTAATACTCACATACATGTAAGGGGTATAACCAGATTCAACTGTCACATACAAAATGCCAAAGACATATGTGTGGGCAAAACCAGGTCTCCAGTCGGGATTCCGAATGTTGGATTCTTTGGTACTCTTACGTAAAATAATGAAAGTGTGCATCAAAAGTAAGTTCTTAACATACTTTTGTTTTTATGAAAAGACAGTTTGGTGGCCATTTTGAAATTTAAAGATGATAGTTTATGCGAAACGGTATCAATATACTTCTTACTAGATACCATGAGGTGAAATGATAGGCATATATACATAAATTTACGCTTCTATGTGTCAAATAAACTAGCCTATCTGAAAATGTGTATTTCTGGCAGCCATCTTGAAAATATAACTGCCATGCTTGGACAAAATTAATATTGTTCTACTAGCAGCATGTATAATAGCTATCAGTTCGATCTTCTGAGCAATTTAACCATTATCGGTTCAATGGGAACATCAGATTATCCTATACATATCACTATTCGGACACCAAACATGCATTAAGTTCAATGACCTTAAAATGACCTTAAACATGATTTGAAAAAATGGCACCCAGATTTTTTGGAAACCTTATACATTCAAGTTCATAAAAACATCGGATGCCAAAAATTAACATGAGGTGACGGATTCTTATAGATATATGTACATTTGCCCCCGGACTATTAATAAAACATGATTTGGCAGCATTTTATTTATCATTTCATTTGGAAATGATTCTAAAGTGCTGTAAAAACATGTTTTTATGAGAAAATGAAAAATAAACAGCAGACAACAAAATTTAATTTAGCATTGTAAGAATAAAACCTTTCACCCCTATTTAGTAACTTTAGTATCCACAAATGGTGCAGGCCTTGATAAGACGGCTCGTTACGAGCCAGCTCATATGATTTACACTGTTTGCAAATATTATGAAAGAGGTATTTAGTGTTGAAAAAGTTAAAGGTACATGCCCACTCAGTGGGCACAAAATGTTATTTGTAAGAATTAAATAAGTGTGTCACTATTCCACCAGTTCTAAAAATTACGAGTACCCGCTATACAGATATAATCATTTAGTAACATTTATTTTACTGATAGTGACTCGCGACGGTATCAGGCTATTTTCACATGCAAATGAGGCATGCTCTTTTTTTAAATTATTCATACTAATTAAATGCGTCATCTGAAAACATAATATATTCAAAAGTTTATAAAGATGATCATTGCACATCAAAAAGTAAATACAGAGAATAATACATAGTAATGTCTTATGTTTTAAGGAAACACGGTTATCGCCCCTGATATCAGTGTGGAAATGTACGTCTGATATAAAATGTATAATACTGCCAATCAATATGTGGGGTAATGGTTAATGAATATTTATTTTGCCAGAAAATGTCTCCGATGATGGGCATGTACCTTTACAATATATGAATTTCCATTAACTGCGGGAAATAAGAATGCGATATTTCGCAAAACTAGCATTTGTAACCCGTTACTTTTTAAAAAATAATAAAAAACAGTAATTTTTTTTTTTTTAGGTCATCCATAGGGTTATATTTGTCCATGACTGGAGAAATGTGGCTTATGGGATTTGTAACCAGTGTAGCTTCTGATCAAATATCACACTCCTGTAGCCTGATAACGATCTTTATTCGTGTTAGAATGGAATGGAATGGAATGGAATGGTGCTTAACAGCCCACCAACACAAAACTACCTACTGGACAGACACATATAACAGGTTTTCGTAACCCTTTCACCCCTAAGTAACAGGACTGGATTTTGGTTTGTTAATTTTGCCACCAATCCAACCGTCACAAAATGATTTTCAGACTAGTCCATTTATGAAAAGGGGGTGTTTTTGCTCTCAAAAATCTGAAAAATAATTGCAAAAAGTGCAGATCCTGATGAGACGGTTTGTCACGAGCCGGTTCATCTAGATCTACACTGTTTGCCAATACCACTATACAGGCCTGTGGTGTTGAGAGGGTTAAAAAGAATATGGAATTTGTTTTCTTGCTTCAACAACATCACACGACGTCACGTGGGGCTACTGTAATGTACTGGGATATAAACCAAAATTAAAGCACAATACATGTACGTTGAATGGGTGTTTCCATATTGAATTTAAGAACAGTGTAAATATTATGTACTGATCGGATATCTGCTGACTGATAAAGGTAGCTATTATACATAGCATAACAGTGAAACACATCTAAGTTAAACATCCATATTTTTCCGAGTTTCCGGTTTAGAGGGGTTCCACTGTATTGGACATAGCGGACCTACCGACAATATCACACATTGGTGGGGTCTGGCTCCAGCTACCTCCAGCTTCACATGTCGTAGTCATGGCCCCATTGAGATTATATCCGATGTTACACGAGTAGGTGGCTATGTCTTGGTACGCACCCTGGCTCCTGTCAACCAGGCCATTAGATGGAGCAGATAACGCAGGACAAGCTGTCGGGTAAAAATTATAAGAGACCTGTCTAATAAATAGTTGATCGAACTTGAAAAATCATGTGTAATTTCTACTACTTCCTGGGCCATCATCGATATATCACAATAAACCAGTCAGATAAATAGGTTACTGAACTTGAAAAATTATAAGTAATTTCCCTTAGAACTACATCTGAGCCATCATTGACGGATGTATCACTATAGACGAATCTTATAAGGCCAAACAAAATTGTTTGTTTCCTATTACGCTAAAAAAATAATTGTTTTTGTCTTCTATCGACATCAAATCCATGCCCAATTTAGAGCAGTACTAGTCATGGCTAACTATTTAAGTTTATGTAGTATATGCTCAACAACTATGTTGACACAATCACTTTTTATGGGACGATTTCAGTGGTTTCTTTTGATTTTTTATTATTGTTATTATATTTTACTAAACAGTTTAGTGTCGGCGGGAAAATCTAGGTAGGGTCGGGTAACCGGAAACAAAAATATTTTATTTTAGTCCTAAATACATTACCAAACTTGAACAAGAAATGCGTCTGTCGAACGCGGATGCCACCTGCAGCATATTTGAGAAACTGTGACAAATTGGTTAACCGAAAAGTGTAACGGACGGACAGACGGACGGACGGCCCACCAATAGTGAATATGGGGCCGCCCCATGGCCCCTTGTACACCCTTGGCTGCTCTGACGGACAGATGGACAGACGGACAGACGGACGGTCCAAACACTATATGCCACCCGTTTCTTCGAAACCCGGTGGCATAAAAATCACGATGTATTTTCCCTTAGAAATACTTTCGGGCTATCCGACAGATACAGTATCTCACTATATACGAGTCTTATAAATATGTTAATCAAACTTGAAAAAGCTCATTTAAGATCACTTGGAGGTACTTCTGTGATATCATTATTGTTAGAATCGCTGGAGTGTGTCGGTTTGACATCACAATGCTGCTTTGACGTTACATTGCTTAGTTTAATCTAAGCAACGCAACGCCAAATCAACACAAACTCAATCAACTAGTGTCAATCATAATGCCGCAGAAAGTTAATTTATGGGACTGGTTTATGTGAAAAGTTTTTGGACTCCATGCCTTATGAATATGACATTTTTCCGAAGTTAATTTTGAGGATCTGTAATGTCTTCTATAATATGTTGGAAATATATAAAAATTCCAAAATACTCACATATTTATTGTGTGCTGCTAATATTCATAAACTTACGACATCATTTTCACATAAGTTTTTATAAACATCCATTTTTTAATCAATATATACAATATATTGAGTGTTTGATCAGGATGGATCCTGGTCAGCTAACACACTCATGAACACTGGTACAGATGTAAAATCTTCGTTAGAAGCATTCATCAACTGCTTGATTGGGGTCTAAAAAACAGCAAGGTCATAATTGATTGGGGTCTAAAGTTCATTCATCAGCAAGGTCATATTCAGCCGTGACTAGAGAAAGAGGGCTTATGGCATTTGTGACCAGGGTAGCTCTTGATCAAATAGCACACTCTTGTAGCATGATAACAATCTATATTGCTTGGTAGAAGCATGACGGGCGTTTCATTGATGGTATGGCAGACAGTGCAGATCCTGATCAGACAGTGCAGAGGCACAAGCTGATATGGATCTACACTCATCGCAAAATCAATAGGCCCCATTTCTCCAGTCACAGCCACAATTACAGACAAGGGTGAGGAGCATGGTACATTTAGTGCTGATATTAATCCTTTCACCCCCAAGTCACTGGAATGGACTGTGATATGCTAATTTTCCGACCAATCCAATCGTCACAAAATTTTAAACTAGTTAATTTATAACAATAGTTGCCAGAAGACAATAAAGCGCTCCTGATGGTGTTTTACTTCAACCAATATCAAGAAGCTGTGTGAACATGGTGAAAGGAAACAGGAATGAGGAATTAAAACAGGAACAGGAATTAAAAGAAATTTCCCCCAATGAGTCTGTGAAAGCGCTAAGATTGTGACCTTGGAGTTAGCGGGTGTCTGAGCGTCAAGAATTTGGCAGGGCATGATAGAGAACCATTAGAGGAAGGGATTGTGTAAGATATCAAGAAGAGCGGTGAAAAAAACCCAGAAATTATAAAAAACAATCCCCCAATGTTAAGTTTGTGAAAGCACTCAGACTGTGTCATTGACCTAGAGGCTAGCGGGGGTCTGATGGTCTTGTGGATTTGGCACAGCATGATAGAGAACCATTAGAGGAAGGTTTGTGTGAAATATTAAGAAGTGGGACAAAATGAAACAAATTTCCCTCAAGGTTAAGTTTATGAATGCACTAAAAAAAAACTATGACGGTTGTGGATTTGTCACAGCATGATAGTGAATAACTAGAGAAAGGGATGTGTGAAATAACAAGACGTTTGGTGAAAGGAAACAGAAATTATAACAAATTTCCCCCAAGATTAAGTTGATAAATGCACTAAGATTGTGACCTTGACCTTGAGGTTAAATGGGGTAGGACGGTCGTGTATTTGTCACAGCACGATAGTGAATCATTAGAGAAAGGCATGTGTGAAATATCAAAATGTTTTGTGAAAGGAAACAAATTATAACAAATTTCCCCAAAGGTTAAGTTTTCAAATTTTTGAAGGCGGATGGATGGACAGACATCGACTACGATGCCAGGAGTATGCCATAAGCAATCCTTCCTTCGGAAGTCGCGCTAAAAAGGGAGCTTAGTCCCATTTGGGATTTAGCCCAGAATTTTAAAAAAAAATTCTGGATACATAAAAACGAACCTTGTATCTGGCACGTGGGCTCGGTGGTGCTCCATGTAGCGTCAGTCTGGCATGTGCGAGTGTCGCTGCCAAACAAACTGTATCCCAGGTTACACGAGTAGGTAGCCACGTTCTGGTATGTGATCAAAGGTGCACTCACGATGCCATTCGCCGGGTCCGTTAATGATGGACAAGCTGCAAAATGTTTTACAATAAAATGCATGAAATAAACATTGTTGTCTGCTGGGTTGTTGTTGTTGTTGATTTGTTAAACCCTGAATAATACTAACGCTATATCCCCTCTTGACTATCGGCGATGAGATAATACTCTTATGTTTGTGCTCTACACGGGCACCTTCCATCAAATGTACGGTACCCATCATAGACACACGTGGACACACTTACAGTAGACACTTAAAGGAGATATAACAAGCTTCTGTTTTCGCGATATGCTTATGTATTCATCATTTATATATCAAATCAAACAAATTGTACAGTAATCCGACCAGTATGTGCCGTTCTTTTACGGATTTCATACACCGGACAACCAGTTTTTCCAGCCGTCACTGCATGTCTAACTTCCCCTTATTTTGCTTACCACAGTTATTTCCCTTTGCAGTCACGTGGGTATATGACGTATCGGTAGAACTTCCGAAATGTATGCATAATACGATTATTACACGTACTAGTTCAACAGACTACTTAAAACTCCAGTTTATTAGACCGCTGATATAAATATGTGGGACTGTACTGTACTGTAAAAATGTAAGAATGACCTAGTTAAAAAACTACATACTGAAATGCGACATTGGGTGACAAAATGAACATATTGTGCAATTTTCAACAGCTGTAGGATACCAGTCTGTATATATATTTATTTATATTTACATCGTCAGGTTACAATCTATGTTTTCCCCGATAGTACGTATATATAATGCTAAATCAGACGGGCAACAGAGTAGACATGCGCACTTATCAGAGCTGTCAGGTGCATAGATGGATCTGGTGCTATGCTGGTCAAACTGTCATAACGTCATTCTTGTAGGTCATTGTCCACTTACAATGAAACAATACTGTACATGGGGTCAATTAAGGAAAGCCCTGGGTGACAGCAGTGGGAAAATTAGTCGCTCTAAACAACGATTTTCTTCTCGAAAACCTCTTTAGTTTTTAACATCAAGTCCAAACATTTTCTATTTATTTGAAACCAGTCAGTAGGAAAATAGATTAGAAATAGTAAAGAATTTACTGTACATGTGAAAATTGAATATATACTTTTAATTCTTTAAATTCTTTTAATTCTGTCAACGAACAAAATATGTGATTAAGCTATATTTTAGTATTCGAAAACAGTATTTACGGAAAAATAAGCGAGTGGACATTCAAGTTACACAATTTTAGTCCTGCAATATAACATTCATCCATGTATAAAAACAAACACATCATTCTACCATGACTGTCAAATTGGACTCAACCAATCAGCTTGGCATAGGTGTGGCCTCGCGGATTCAATATACACCTGCCGCATTATTGTTGACATCCGTTTGAGCGTAGCTTCACACGTCTGTCATTGACTAGGACAGATAAACAAAATGGATTTAACCAATCAGCATAGAATATGTGTGGCTTCATTGAATTCAGAGCAGTGTGCATAAAGTGAGCAAGACACTTTATCCACATTGCTCCAGTTCACCTAGCTGTAAATGGGTACCGATAATTCATAGTTGCTCTGTAAATAGGAATTACCGGCTTCTCTCAAAAAATCTCTACCTCCATTCTTTCTCCCATTCTTGGGAGACGGCATGCAAGGTCCTAGAGCCAGTGCCGCCGTTAAATATAAGCTAAAAAAACAAGAGGGCCATGATGGCCCTAATTCGCTCACCTGACTCCATGAACATCAGAGGAGAATGTGACAGTGAGTTCATGTTTTAAAAAAATTGTGCTATTTTTAGATGGCGGTCATCTTGGATTAAGCGATGACTCTCATTTTACCAAATCTGAAAATGCTTCACCCAAGGATCTTAACTTCCTATGAAGTTTGGCCAGCATCGGCCATGTGGTTCCTGAGAAAAAGAAGTTCAAAATCTTGAACAAATGGACCTTCTGATGGCACCAGAGCAATCGCCTCATCGATACCTTCAATTTGATATATGACATGAGCATATTCGGTCAAAAATAAAATTTGACCCTAATTTGACCCCACGGGCCACGCCCATTTTGGACCCCGGGGTCACCATTTTCACAACTTTGAAAGAGCATTGTAAATCGATCATTCCTACCATGTTTAGTCGAAATCCGGCCAGCGGTTCATGAGAAGAAGATTTTTTAAGAATTTAAGCTATTTTTAGACGGCGGCCATCTTGGATAAGCGATGACCTCCATTTTAACAAATCTGAAAACGCTTCACCCATGGACCATAACTGTTAACTTTGGCTACCATGGGCCAAGCGGTTCATGTGAAGAAGAATTTGGAAATCTCTAATAAAATAACAACCTTTTGACATTTCGGCGGCCATCTTGGATGACATAACAATCCGATTTCGAAAAAGAATGTACCAGACTGATCGCCTCATTGATACCTTCGATTTGACCCTAATTTGACCCCACGGGCCACGCCCATTTTTGAGCCCGGGGTCACCATTTTAACAACTTTGAAAGAGCATTGTACATCGATCATTCCTGCTAAGTTTCGTCGTAATCCGGCTAGCAGTTTATGAGAAGATTTTTTAACAATTTATGCTATTTTTAGACGGCGGCCATCTTGGATTAGCGATGACCTCCATTTTAACAAATCTGAAAAGGCTTCACCCATGGACCATAACTTTTAAGTTTGGCTACTATGGGCTAAGCGGTTCATGTGAAGAATAATTTTGAAATCTCTAATAAAAGAACAATCTTTTGACCTTTCGGCGGCCATCTTGGATGACATAACCATCCGATTTCGACAAAAAATGCACCAGAGTGATCGCCTCATTGACACCTTCAATTTGATATATGACATGACCATATTCAGTCAAAAATAAAATTTGACCCCAATTTGAACCCAGATTTTTGAAGAATTTGTGCTATTTTTAGACGGCGGCCATCTTGGATTACATAATGACATAATTTTAACAATTTTGTAGTCCCCCTACCTAAGGACCATGACCATGAAGTTTGGTGACTATAGGCCCAATGGTTACCGAGAAGAAGACGTTTGAAAATGTTCACGGACGACGGACGGATGACGGACGGACGACGGACGGACACATTGCGGTAACAATAGCTCACATGAGCTTCACTCAGGTGAGCTAAAAAAGAATTCAGAATACACCTGTCCCAAGATCCACTTCCCTATTTGCCTGCGTTCAAATCATCGGATAAATTGTTTGCTATTAATGACCTCCAACAGCATCCGTTTGAACATAGCTACACATGCGTGTCACTGATTATTTCAACTCGAAATTGTCAAAGCACAAGTATGCTGAAGTAACATTCTGCAAAGCATTGCAGAATCAATTTACGAAATGTCGGAGATTAGCATTTTGTAAAAGGAAAATAGAAATATAACATTTAATTTCACTTTTTTTTATGATTCTGGTGCTGCTGTCTGTTAGACCGTGAATTACAACCGACTTCCGCACAGATAGTCGTCGCCGGTGATTGCAACCAACGTATAAGTAATCCAAGTATAACTAGGCGAAGGAAAAAATAACGATTAACGTATATATTAAACGACAAAAACAAAGAAACTATGCAACAAATACATGATGTCCGTAAATCCAAACGATATTATAAAAGAAACCTTCATCCACAAATCAGGTAAGCTGTTCTACTGCTACGTCATAGCGGTTATTTTTACAGCGCCACCTCACGCCAGTAGGTCGCAGTAAAAGGAGAGATAAGCGATGACCAATTCATTGCATGGCTCTGTATAGGTGTCAGATAAGGTGCTATATGAGAAATCTCAATATCACGAAAAATACAACTGAACTGGAAATCGGTTATTAGGGTCGCCGTTGTTGTTTTTAGCGCGTTTTGAAGAAAATAAATGATAGTTTGTAATGTGACCTTTAAAAGGTGGGAACCGAAAATTGTTTTTGCAATAAATTGTTTTCTTTATCAATAAAAGCATGATTTGGCAGCACTTTAGAATAATTTCCATAGAGAAAAAATAAATAATTGTAACAGTTATCTCTCATGCTAGAGGTGAAAATAACATCCAACACATTCCGCGTATGTACTTATTTCTCTCTGTACATATGTCTGGAAATTTCATTGGAATTACGTCCTCCGGATTCATTCATGATATTTATAGGGGGGAGAAATAAAAGAAAACATAATGAATTGCTGTTTTTGAACTATTTATAGCCCACAAATCTCCCAAAATGCAAAGAGTTAATTTTATAGAGAAAAGCTACCAGTCTACAAAATATATTTCACGAGACAGCCAGACCACGTAATTCGGTTGACTAACTAGTCCGCACTGAGTGACTGTCTGTTCCACGTTTTGCGACCGACAAACTTTTGGCTATTAAATGTACATGCCCATTCAGTAGGCACACAATGTTCTTTATATCAGAGACATCATCCGAGACACTTTCTGGCACAATAAACATTCATTCACTATTACCCCACGTACTGATTGACATTATTATACATTTTATATCAGACGTAACTTTCCACACTCATATCAGGGGCGATAACCGTGTTTCCTTAAAATGTTAACGGACATTGCTTTTTATACTCTGTATTTATTTTTTGATGTGCAATCATCATACTTTATGATCTGTCGAAAATATTATTTTTTCAGGTGATTAATATAAATAATTAAGCAAGAAATGCGTCTGTCGAACGCGGATGCCACCTGCAGCATATTTGAGAAACTGTAACAAAGTGGTTAACCGAAAAGTGTGACGGACGGACGGACGGACGGACGTTCTTACATTACTATACTTATGTGGCTTATCACATGTTAAATATTAGCCACATAAAACGATTTTTAGCCACATAAAACGATTTTTTAGGTGGCTAATTGTAACCAACCCTATCCTTTACCAAGTCCATAACCCTGTGGGGCTAGCCACATAAGTACCCTAATGTGTGCCCGGACGGACGGACGGACGGACGGACGGACGGACGGGACGGAGGACGGACGTACGGACGTACGGACGTAGGACGGACGTTCTTACATTAGGGTACTTATGTGGCTTATCACATGTTAAATATTAGCCACATAAAACGATTTTTAGCAAAACGAGGTGAAGCCGACCAACCATAACGATAGGCCCCTGGCTATTGGGTAACCAACTATCCATTATACTTAAGTCCATAACCCTGTGGGGCTAGCCCCACTTTTTTATAATGTACCCTCAAGTGTGCGGCCCCACGGACGAGGCCCGACGGACGGACGGACGGACGGACGGACTGACGGACGTTCTTACAGTACTATACTTATGTGGCTTATCACATGTTAAATATTAGCCACATAAAACGATTTTTAGCCACATAAAAGGATTTTTTAGGTGGCTAATTGTAACCAACCCTATCCTTTACTAAGTCCATAACCCTGTGGGGCTAGCCACATAAGTACCCTAATGTGTGCCCGGACAGACGGACGGACGGACAGACGTTCTTACAGTACTATACTTATGTGGCTTATCACATGTTAAAAATTAGTCACATAAAACGATTTTTAGCCACATAAAAGGATTTTTTAGGTGGCTAATTGTAACCAACCCTATCCTTTACCAAGTCCATAACCCTGTGGGGCTAGCCACATAAGTACCCAAATGTGTGCCCGGAAGGACGGACGGACGGACGGACGTTCTTACATTAGGGTACTTATGTGGCTTATCACATGTTAAATATTAGCCACATAAAACGATTTTTAGCCACATAAAACAATTTTTTAGGTGGCTAATTGTAACCAACCCTATCCTTTAACAAGTCCATAACCCTGTGGGGCTAGCCACATAAGTACCCTAATGTGTGCCCGGACGGACAGACGGACGGACAGACGGATGGTCCAAACACTATATGCCACCCGTTCCTTCGAAACCCGGTGGCATAAAAATAGCATGCCTCATTTGCATATGAAAATAGCCTGATACCAAAACGTGTCACTATCAGTAAAACAAGAGTGCCGAAGGTCACAATATACGCCCGCCGAGACAAGGCTAGTCAACAAGGGCAGATAAGTCGCTGAAAACCAATAGGGTTCATCTTGCCTTGATAAACATGTACATGTATACTGAATTTGGTTACGATCGGCCAAGTAGAACTGGAGTTACCGTATTCTTGCGATTATAGGTCGCAAGAGTGCATAAGACGCACCCCTATTTTCAGTCCAAAATCTGGGGGAAAATGTCTACATGAGATTATAAGACGCACCCAATTTTCCTAAAAAAATGAAACAAAAAAAATGAAAAAAAACTCGCCAAGTTGTTGTTGTTATTTATTCCCCCACATTGTTTTTTTATTCGTACCTTGGACGTTTTTGTCTGTATTTTTCCCATCATAGTTTGCTATGTCCGTAATTTGCCGACTCTATGTCCGTGATTACCCGGTCCGTATTTCACCGTTTTCTAGTATCTTCAATTACACCGTGAACTCGGTAGTACACGCTTCACTATAACACGTGCTCGGTTAGTACACGTTTGTGCATTGGCTCCCGATTTGTTTGCCTATTTCTATATCAAAATCGTGTTAAATGTGTAACAGACTATTGTCATAAATCGTGTTATATTTGCGATCATATTGCTGCCGAAAGTGGTATTATATTGTTAATTATTGATTGCGGTATGTATTACCTCTTTTCAACACCATTTACGGAAACTATTTTCAAAATCAATATCGGCGAAAATATGGCGACAGATCTGCGTGCGTATAATCCAGTGTTTTTTTTAACCGGTTCCTTTCTGAAGACACATTCACGGATATGAAATTTATTAAATATTTTATTTTTATTTTTGTTATTTCTCACTGAAAGTATATGTTGTCACCACTCATTTGACACGTCTCGACGAAACGGTTTAAATGGTGATCGCGGCATATACTTCCGAGTGCATAGAAGGAAAATATTTAGGATTTTCCGCAAACATAAGCATATCCTGAGCATGAAATGGGTTACTGATTGCCCCCATGATGTGAGGATGAAAGCTGCACGTTCGCCACATCTGCGGCACACATCAAAAAGCGTGTTGACCAATCAGTGCAATTTCAAAACATAGCCTAAAGGTCACACAGTTTACAGTCTCGTGCTGAATGATGACATCAGATAAGCGCCTGTTAGTTGACACGGTTGTGTGTTATCGACTTTTTTCCACAAAGCAACACACAACTTTCGCCTACAGTATGTAATATTTCAAAATCAGTTGTATCTTCCGTAAATGATGCTGAAAGCAGCCTATAGCTATGACGAATTTGCATTGTCCGCTGACGTAATTATAATGTTTTTAATTAGAGATTGGCGAACATTGTACACCATGTGCAGACTACGCGAATCCACCGCCTGGTCTGGTCGCTAATTCAATAAGCCGGGATTTGTCAGAGATAGAGACCCAATTCACATAAACACGTTTGCCGTGTCATAGAGTCTGGTTCTCGGTAGTATTGTTTCACTTGGGACGCATCAGACAGGGTACCAGTTTAGTGACGAATACGAAACTGACGTCAACAACCGCGTGTGTTGATATTTGATATGGCTTTGTGTTGTAAATCTTGACACGCGGTGTGTTTGATGTCGGCCAGCTGACTTAGGCTTGCCACTTTCATCAGTTTTATAACATTCGTGGAATTGTATTATGCATATTGGGATTTACCGTTAATGCCGTCATGCAATATTTTTCACGGCAAAATGACACCGACCGATATGGGCCTGGTAAATGTTTTCAAAAGGTAATTAAAATGATAGAGGCAAGATTGTGATTCGGCAGAGAAAATGTCGACCGGATCTGATCTTGGTATACACTGTTCGCCTTCGGTTCAGCAAATGTGTACCGAATGTGACACAGGGCCGGAACGAGTAAGGTGCGAGTAAGGCGCGAACTGTTTAGAATATTCCAATACCGGATTTTACCCCAAAGACTAACAACAACAACAACAAATATAGGAACGCATTTTATTTTTTTTATTTTTGGTCGTTTATGTCAATATTTCGGGTGGAAAAAAATGCTAATGTATCTACATGTATTTATAAGACGCAGGGGCTTTCTGGGATACAAATCTGAGTAAAAAAAATGCGACTTATAATCGCAAGAATACGGTATTGAGTGGACAAGGATAGTGTGAAAATAAAAAAATGGCCGCCAAGGGGAGATAAGTCATCACAATTTTTTTGAAAATCAGTAGGCTTCTTTGTCTTGCCGTGATAAACATGTATACCGAATTTGGTTACGATCGGTGAAGTAGAACTTGAGTTATTGCGTGGACAAGGATACAGACTGCGAACAATGACTGCCACTTGGAGATAAGTCATCAAAATTTTTGAAAAGCAATAGGCTTCGTTGTCTTGCCCTGATAAAGATTTATACTGAATTTGGCTACAATCCGTCAAGTAGTACTCTAGTTATTGCGTGGACAAGCTGTGCCCGCCCGCAGCCCGCCCGTATAAGGTGAATACGTAATACGTCCATTTTTTACAAACGGGCGTATAATAAATATTACTAAATAATTATACTTGTGTACAGTGCAGTCTGCGTTTTTGTTCCAACGTAGACAACACTTGCAAACTCAACGCGAACGCAACGCGAACGCAATGGTTTGCTGTAGCGTTGTATACGTTGTTTAAACGTATAATACGGTTCGTACACGTGTAATACACATTGTCAAACCGTTTAGTTTAAAAGCGTTGTATACGTTGTTTAAATGTATAATACGGTTCGTACACGTGTAATACACATTGTCAAACCGTTAAGTTTTAAAGCGTGTAATACGTTTAGCTTCAAGGCGTATAACACGCTTTGGCGTATACATATGTAGCGAGGTGAAAGCGTTGAAACGTGTACAACGCTTTACCTGGAAGCGTGTAGCTATATGAAAGCGTTGAAACGTGTACAACGGTTACACGTTTTAACCTGAATACACGGTTGGCATACCAAAACGTGTAATGCGTTAAAACCCGTGGAAACGTGTTATATGTATAACACGGTTTCATCTGTACGGTGCTGTGTACATGTAGAAGCGTGTAACCGTTCGTCAAAGAAAGTGTTAAACCGTTTAAACGGTTTACCGTAGCGTTGTATACATTTACAACCGTTGTATACGTTACAACCGTTGTACACGGATTACACGCTTTTGAAACTCAATGCGTTGTTTACAACCGTTGTATACGTTTACAACCGTTGTACACGGATTACAGCTTTTGAAACTCTTTGCAAATCATGTTACACGGTTTGTTCGACTTTCTTTCGCGCATGCGCAAGAGTGGGGAAACGCAACGCATGGCCGAAAACGTATTACACGTAGACGACACACGGTTTGAAACGTAACTAACGGCAACTCCACGGATACACAACGCACAACACGTATAAACCCGGAACATTTTGACAGAAACGACTGTACGGCCGCTCGTAATCTTTAGAACTGGTGAAATAGTGATACAATTATATACTTATTTAATTCCTATAAAGAACAGTTTGTGCCTACTGAGTGGGCATGTACCTTTAAACACATTACATCTAAAACAATATTTACATGAAAGTACTTTTACATCAATAACAAAAAACAATTACACTCCTCAAAATAATTTATTGGATGAAAATCATTAAATATTGATGTTATTGCCAAAAACAATAATTTTCCTACCGGAGTTAGTGGACCAATTTTCAAAAATCTAACTTTTATTTTCTTAGATCATTTCCTAGCTATCTAGTCAGATTTAGAAGTAACTTTCCATTTTTTTGTTTTGTTTTTTGACTCCTCAAGCTTCTCCACCGAATCTATTTTTAGATTTAATGTGTTTAATAGCCAAATTTTTGTCGGCAGAAAAATGTGGAACAGACAGTAGTCATGCGAATTATGTGGGCTGGTTGTCCAGGTACAGAAAATATGAAAATCATTCATAAGCAAGAGAACAGAATATGGCATGAAGTGTGTAATGAAATTGACTGTACTGGGTATTGGTAACAAGGGGGAGCCTCTGGTGCTAAATATAGCTTTCTCGTATTGAAACATTTAATGATAAATTTAACAGATATTGGCGAAAGCGTCGCTATATGCGGTTATTTGAGACAAAATTCTGTGCTTTTATTGGTCGAGAAACTAGGGCAAACAATAAATACTGAGAAATAACACAGAATGCCAAATATGAACATTCTGATCCAATAACCTTTTTTTGCGTTAAGGCAGAATATAGCCTCATACAATATTATGAAATACATCAAATTTAACTGGAGAAATTGGGCTTATGGGTTTTGCAACCTGTGTAGATCAGCCTGTACATCCGCAGGATATGCACTGTTCGCCATTCCATCGATGAAACACCCGCTATTCTTCTAACAAGCGATATAGATCGCTATCAGGCTGCAGGAGAGTGCTATTTGATCAGGAGATACACTGGTCACAAATCACCCGTAGACAGATAACACTCTATTTACATGCTACCCAGTGATTTACACGGATTCTGGAGGGATTTCTTTCCTTGAAGGAAATATTTCCTCCTAGACGTTCGCGAGACGTAATCGACGTCACGTTAGGACATCATTTCCGGCGAAAAACAATTCATACGCTAACGTCAAAATTTTGACAACGTTACAAGCTGGTCTAAGAGAAAATTTCACATTTTTTGAAGTGCCTGTAATATACAATTTATTCTACTACCATTTTGAAATACCGCATTTATTTCCCTTGACATCTGTAAATCCGACAAAGAAACTTGCGCTCCGCACTCATTTCTTTATCGGATTTCCAAATGTCTCGGGAAATAAATCCGGAAATATTTACCAAAAAAAAAATATATATTCAGCCCTGAAATCAGAATAATCCTGATCTGATGCCAGGTCATCGCCACACCAGAATCACTATGCCCCCTCCCAAAAGCTGTAGGATCAGTAATAATCTTACTACTTTTATAATTGGCAACAACCTAATACAACTCCCAGGTAACAAAAGTGCCAAAGATAAAAACGTACCTGAGGGCCAAAGCAGGCAAATCGTGATTCCTATAAAGAGGAAACGCTACCGTTAAATTACGCCGTTACGTTTTCCGGACCACAATATTTCTTGTTAGAAGCATGACGTGTGTTTCATTGATGGAATGGCGAACAGTGCAGATCCTGATCAGACTGTGCGGATGCACAGGCTGATCTGGATCCACACTGGTCGAAAAACCCATAAGCCACATTTCTCCAGTCACGGTCAGAGATGTGAGCTACAGTGACCACTGACCGACAGGGTTGCAGGTGTAAGTGCCACTCCAAACGCCAGAAGCCTGACAGGTTATCACAGAAACTCCAGATAGTTCGTAGCCGCTCAAACAATCGATCGTGGCCTGCTCCTGATATGTTGTACCCTCTGGCGCGTTGAAAATTCCATTGACAATTGGTGGATTTGAACAATCTGTGAAGCAAACAAAAAACAAGTGCATACTTATGTTTACAGTCTACGCTAATTTACTCAAAGTTCAGGGGACTGAGGAAAATACTTTTGAGTTAACAAATATTTCAGTTACTGAGAGTTATAATATAGAAAAACATTCACTTGGGACTAAGAAATGTTTGACTTTGAGTTATCAGTAGATTGAGCTACGAGAGTTTTAGGTAATGAGTATCGACTGTATATGAAACAAGCGCATCATTATCACTAAGCAAATCCCCTCGCTGGTAGCCTTGATAATAGCTTACAAAAGTCCTCAGTAACCTTGACCTTGGATGATCGGACATGGGTCGTATGCAAAATAAAGCACAATCCATAGACATACATTGTGCCTTTAATATGTGGCCAAATACTGTCAAAATCGGTGAAGCAGTTCACAAGTTATGGAAAAATGAAAGGTGTTACTAACGCACGTACATGGTCTAATGCTATCCTCATTTGTTTATTACAAGGTGCAGAATAACATTTGACACAAATGTAACTCAATATATTGTGCACAAGTTGACATATTCGCATTTCAAAAGTCTTGTATGATGTTTGTTTGTTTGTTTGTTTGTTTGTTTATTATTGTTTAACGGCCTATCAACAGCTAAGGTCATGTAAGGCCGGGCAAACGGGTTCGATCCCATTTTAACCTGCTGCATTGGGGGGAAAATCCCAAAATCAGAAATGAATATTTACATCGAGAACAAATATATTCAGCCCTGAAATTAGAATAACCTGACCTGGTATCAGGTCCATACCACACCAAGTCACTTGGCCCCTTCCCCTAAAATAGGATTACGAATATCGTAATACTCACATGAGGGGTATAACCAGATTCAAGTGTCACATACAAAATGCCAAAGACGTATGTGAGGGCCAAACCAGGTCTCCAGTCGGGATTCCGGTAAGGATGAACCCTGATCGTTAAATTACCCATCGCATGCTCCCACCTGCCAATCACTCTTGTATGATGTACATTCCATGTGCATTTCTGTAAGCATAATAACAGGCACCGGTGCAACCCATATATTCAAACGTTTTGTTCGCAATAGTGTAGTAGAAAGTATGTTCAGTGTTCTGACAAGGACGCGCCCTTGCAGGATTGGGGCTAATAATTTGTAAAACACGCATGATTTTTCATGTCGATGCTTCCACTGGCGCGCTAAAACTTTAGGCTGTATTAGCCGGTGGCAAAATTAACAAGAATTCCGCCACGGAAGCGGTATCGCGCCTGCCGAGGCATTTGACCGTGAACATTACAAGTAAATAAATGACATTGACCTTCAGAATTTGGATGTAGGGGTGTGCGTAATGAAGCATCATCCCTAGACAAACATTTATGTGAAATATTATCAAAGTCTGGCAAGGGGTTAAAGAGATATTGTGAAAAAACAATAACTTTAACGCATTCATGTTACAAAACTGGTGAACATTACAAGTAAATAAATGACCTTGACCTTCAGAATTTGGATGTGGGGGTGTGCATACTGAAGCATCATCCCTAGACGAACATTGATGTGAAATATTATCAAAGTCTGGCAAGGGGTTAAAGAGATATTGTAAAAAAAACAAAAAAACTAATAACTTTAACGCATTCCTGTTACAAAACCGGTGAACATTACAAGTAAATAAATGACCTTGACCTTCAGAATTTGGATGTGGGGGTGTGCGTAGTGAAGCATCATCCCATGACAAACATTGATGTGAAATATTATCAAAGTCTGGCAAGGGGTTAAAGAGATATTGAGAAGAAACAATAACTTTAACGCATTTGCCTTACAAAAAATGCGGTGGACGCGGACGACGACGCGGACGACGACGACGATGCGGACGATGGAAAAAGCGCCGACTATAGTCGCACCTCTGCTAAAGCAGGCGCGACAAAAACCTTAACCAAGAGGAATTAACCAAGTAATTCAAGGTTAAATATAGGTCAAGGTCAAATATAGGTCGTGGGTTGTTGATGTACATCACAAGGAGATGAAGTTGTCCAAGTATGGTGGGTGTAGGGCCAGTAGTATTCCATATACAAGCTTGACTAAAAACCTTAACCAAGGGGAATTAACTAAGTAATTGAAGAGGAAATGTAGGTCAAGGTCAAATATAGATCAGGAGTTATTGATGTACATCCCTATTAGAAAAGGTTGTCCAAGTATGGTGTCTGTATGCACAATAGTATTCCATGTACAAGCTTGACTAAAAACCTTAACCAAGGTGGACTAAAAACCTTAACCAAGGGGAATTAACTAAGTAATTCAAGAGGAAATGTAGGTCAAGGTCAAATATAGATCAGGGGTTATTGATGTACATCACTAGGAGATGAAGTTTTCCAAGTATGGTGTGTGTAGGGCCAG
The DNA here is from genome assembly GCA_029237695.1 of Conchocele bisecta. Lineage (NCBI taxonomy): Eukaryota > Metazoa > Mollusca > Bivalvia > Lucinida > Thyasiridae > Conchocele > Conchocele bisecta. The sequence continues at coordinate 128,401,676 of CM055265.1, forward strand.
TAGTATTCCATATACAAGCTTGACTAAAAACCTTAACCAAGGCGTGACGGTGACGCCGACGCCGGGGTGACTACATAAGCTCTAACTATTCTTCGAATAGTCGAGCTAAAAAATGAATAGGCTTGACCCACTGACTATTACCGTCAAGTTTGGCCAATATTGGCCAAGTGGTTCACGAGAAGACATTTGTAATATATATTGAAAGAACGACCTTTTGGCGGCCATCTCGGATGACGTAATTACCTGATTTCTACAAAAAAAGGCTCCAGAATGACCGTCTCGGCGACACCTTCGATTTGATATATGACATGACCATATTCAGTGAACTGAAATGTGACATTTGACCCTACTTGACCCC